>CACVCL010028376.1:0-105001 GCA_902729485.2 Mus minutoides
TCAGGCTAATGAACAAGGAACACTATGCAACCTTGAAAGTCCCTCCAATCATCTCCCGAGTGAACCAGGCAGAAAATATCTTGTACAATTAGTAATATATCAAGATAGATGTTCAAGTTTATTATGGGAGAGCTGACCCCTTTAATTAACCCCTGCAAATTTCCAATGTACACTAAGCCCCTCTGGAATTAGCAATTAGATCTTAGAGCTGTCAGGTGTTTGAAGATCTTGAAGAAACAAGAAATCAGTGAGAATTTTTGAAACAGGAATGAAACAAAAATTTCTTACAATGTTAGGGGGATTGTATGATCAGAACTACGGAAAAACAATAGCAAAATATAGCTTCCCAGGAGCATTAAAATGGTTGTTTGTCTAAATTATAGACATCGTGGAAGCCACAAATAGGATTTTAGCAACTTGTACTTCAGAGTTTAAGTTTGTTGCCGATGAAATCAGTTGCATTTAGAGGTCTCAGTCATGAAAAAAAGTATGAAAATTAAAATGAAAAAAGGGAACAGCTTCTAGTGGCGTCAAAGGCAGATTGGACCCAGTTTGCAGGCAGCAGCAGCAGCAGCTTGACAAGATATCATTGGCTATAAAATAGCTTCAGACCATGTTACTGATCATGTTGCCTGTGCATGCATTGAAGATGTGAAGGTGGTCCCTACTCAGGTTTGTGGAGTATCAAGTAAGAGGATGCAGAAAGAACGAGTGAGCTGGAAGATGGAGTGAGGCACAATGCTCTCTTCTGACCTGACATGCCCATCACATTATGAATCATCATAACAGGAGTTACTTGCATAAAACCCACATAAAATCAAGCTAGTCATAATAGCAGGATAGATGTGGATGAGCTTTCAAGGCCCTACCCCTATCAAGGAGCGATTGGCAGTTGATGGCTGCTGGAGAAATTCTTCTTTGAGGAAGTAGATACTGGTAGGTACACATGAATATATGAGCATCACTAATTGGACCTGGTCAGTTAAGATGAATGCAGATGTGGAGTTGGGAGACCAGGCCGGGGAGCAGTCTGCTTAAACTGGAGGGCAGTTTAGTCTATGATGTAATGAGCTCCATACTAGCCTGAGCTACACAGCAGAACCTCAGTTTCAAAGCCAAAGAACAAAGGGCTGGAGAGATGCTTAACAATTCAGAGTATAGCTGCTCTGGAAGAGGACTTGGGTTGAATTTTAAATTGTGAGCACATTTGAGGCTCACAATCCTAGCCAGGCAGTGGTGGCACATGCCTTTAATCCCAGCACTTGGGAGGCAGAGGCAGGCAGATTTCTGAGTTCGAAGCCAGCCTGGTCTACAGAGTGAATTTCAGGACAGCCAGGACTACACAGAAAGAAACCCTGTCTTGAAAAACAAACAAACAACAAAACCCAACCCAAACAAACAAAAAAGAGATGGTCTTCTGGTTTCCGGGGATAATGCATGCACATGGTGCATACACATAGAGGAAGACAAAACATTTCTACATGTAAAATAAGTCAATAAAATACAAATCATAACAGTAAAGTATTAATTAGCTCCTGCACAGAGGAGATAAGTGCCAGGATAAAAAGATAGGACAGCATGTAGAAGAAACTCTTGGCCAGCTACAAGGATGAATCTCTGGAACACATAATTGAAACAAAATGAAATAAGACAGTAGTTTAAGGTTTTTATAACAGGTCTGGACAGATGTTTTGTGTGCTGTTTAGTATCTGCCTTAAAACTATCTTAAAATAGCAAAGATGGTCTATGAACAAAATCTAACTAAGAGTAGGTATTATTATATTCAAGTGGCAGCCTCAGGTCTAAAAGCTGAGACAGATTAATCCTCTTCACCACAATTTGTGTGTGTGTGTGTGTGTGTGTGTGTGTGTGTGTGTGTGTGTGTGTGTGTGGTTATCTGCTTGTATGTGCTTGTGGAAGCCAGAGGTTTGGAGCTAGAAAGATTGCTTAATGGTTAAGAGCACTTGTTGCTCTTGCAAAGGACCCAGGTTCAGTTTCTAGCATCATATGGATTGCACACCCATCAGGGACTCCATTTCTCAGGGACCCAATATCCTCTTCTGGACACCTCAGACACTTCATTCACACATTCATACAACAATATATACACATAATTAAAATCAGTTATCAAAAGACCAGATAACACAATTGATAAATGCAGAAATGAATTCTGCTCAAACGCATTAGAAATATATAGGAAATACATGAAAAAAAATTAAACACCCTAGCAATAAAGGTCAAGGCAGTCAAAATTACATTGCAATGAATTTATCTCAGCTATCATAAATAAAAACTAACAATGTCTTTCGTCAAGAAAGCCAATAACAACAAATGCTGATAAAGATGTATATGCATTGGCAGGGAGAATGTAATCTACTCAGTCAGTATTAAAATAACTATGTAGGTTTCTCAGAAAACCAGAACAACCAAGCCAAAACAAAACAAACAACACAACAATAGCAACAACAACAACAATGTGATCTCACGATTTCATTCCTGGGTGCTATTCCCAAAAGAATTGATGTAAGCATGTAATAGAGACTCCTGCACCCCTATGTTTCCTGTCACTGTTCACAGTGGTCAAGTGATAGACTGCTCCGGGTACTCATTAACCAATGTAAGGATAAAGAAAATGTGGCAGATAGATACACACAGTGGTCTTGCCACAAGGAAGGAAATGACGTCATCTGTAGGAAAGCAGGTGGACCTGGAGAGAAGCACAGACTCATGAAGACTCTCCTGTGTGGAATGTAGACGGAGAAAACACAGCATGAAGCAGCAGAACGATTATGTAGGGTGATGAGGGAGGAAACCTGAGGGGGGGGAGTGTGAAAGTGGGATGAGTCTGACTATGACAAATGTGTATTGAATGCATTCACAAGGAAGCAAGGCACAAACCAGGGCAGTGGGGCCTCTCAAAGTCACAGTGAAAGTCTGAAAAGTAAGGGTGGAGCTGCAGACATGGCTCAGTCATAAAATGCTTGCTGGGCACCAATAAAAGGTGGAATTGGGTCTCCAGAACATACCCTAAAAGATGACTAGAAAGGAGAGAGCTGGGGAGGGAGGAAGAGGGAGAGAGACAGAGATGGAGAGAGAGAGGTGCTTGTAAATCCAGCTCTTGGGGGGTGGTGGTGGTGGTGGTGGCAAGAGACAGTATGATCCCCTGGAATCATTGGCCAGTAAGGCTAGCAGAATTGGCAAGTTTCAGGTCCCAGTGAAGATGGCTTCAGAGGAATACCTAAGGTTAAGCTTACACACACACACACACACACACACACACACACACACACACACACACAGAGAGAGAGAGAGAGAGAGAGAGAGAGAGAGAGAGAGAGAGAGAGAGAGAGAGAGAACCTGTTTATATCTGTGTACAGACATGGACATGTATGCATGCATGAAAAACAGAAGTCTGAGGAAACTGGTAATATCATAAGTCCTTAGGCCTTCCGGATAGGTCTCCACAACAGCAAGTGAGGCAGTCACCATCCCTCCCACCATCCTTTCTGAGCCATGTTTTGAGATTACAAAGGCACAGACATCAAACATACATCTTTGAGCTTATATGTGAACTCTGCTCCCTAGACTCTGCTTGACGCTGGAATTAGTCTCTTAAAGGGGGCACCAAACACTCACTTTCGATAGAAAATTAATTGAGACAAGAAAAAAAAACCCTTCTGAATGCAACTCTGAAAAGGCAGGTATTAAGATGAACAATTAATTAATAAGACATGAATACATTAAAAAGCATTTACTAGTTACCTTATAATAGGGAAGAGAATACAGTACCCCAACTAGACACCCCATGCTAGCCAATAAAAGCACCTGCAATTCTTTATGCCTTGCTTCCTTTCCAAATATTAGCCTGGGAAGATATACTGATCCCATGCTGTGGGTGACATCTTGGCTTCCTCTGTGGCTCAGGAATTGCCTCTCTGCAGGCAACTACATTGTGTTATGCAAAAGGAGAATATATAATATAAGGAAGACACAGGATGTGCACTCTTCCACTGTGTCTGTAATTAGCAAAGGTCTCTGCTCTGAATATCCAGGTCTGCAGAAGACTGCATTCCTATTCTTTTTGTTTTTTGAGACAGGGTTTTTCTGTGTAGCCCTGACTGTCCTGGAACTCACTCTGTAGACCAGGCTGGCCTCGAACTGAGAAATCTGTCTGCCTCTGGCTCCCGAGTGCTGGGATTAAAGCCATGTGCTACCACAGCCCAACTGCATTCCTATTCTTAAAAATTATACTTATTTACGGTGTGTGTATATGTGTACAACTTTCAGAAATCAGTTCTCCCTCTTTGCCGTGTGGGTCGCCAGGACTGAACTCAGGTTGCCATGCCAGGTCACCAGACTTTAGCCAATGAGTGGTCTAGTCTGCTCAAGGGAGGCTGTGTTGCTAATGAGTTCCTCATCCAGTGTACCAGAAGAAACTAGCAGTGTTTTTTGGTCAGAGCTTGCATACCTGGGCATTTCTTTAACCTGCAGAGCTATAATGGTCTTCAGGAGGCAATCAGCATTGCCCATGCGGGGAGACTTCACCCACTAGGAGACTGCAGCCGTGCCTTGCAGTCCATGTTCACATCATGATTAAAATGCTGTATGTATTAAGGTGTCTCCCTCACCCTTTCCACACAGAATGGCATATAACCTCAGGGCTGGAAGGAGGCATATCTAATAACAGTATGTGGCTTTTTATTACTTTCTTTCCCTTTTTTTTTTCTATCAAAGGATAAAGTCAGAGACGCTTGCCTCAGCCTTTTCAACCTCTAAGAACCATGCATCCTCTTCTGTATTTATTGAAACCTGAGCTCTTTTCACCCCTAGGGCAAATATCTTGGTTTCCTATCATTGCCTCATCCCACCCCCAAAGCATGCTAACATATCCAGCAAGTTCTAGAAAGCTGAGTGCTGACCCATGCAGCTGGTCAGGTTCTGTGTCTGCTCACGAGAGCCTCATAGCCTATAGAGGTTGATGGAACAAGCAATAGTCCCTTAACTGACCTTGAAGGTGTAATGTGCTGCAAAGCAGGGGTGGGAGGTATAGTAGTTAAAGGCAGAGACAGGACCACATCAGAAAGGCCAGGGTGTGTATGAAGACAGGAAATCAGCGCGGGGTCTGAAGGATGGTATAAGAGTTGAGAAGTCACCAAAGGGCCTGGAAAAGTGCTACTCCCTGAGGGGAGAGAGTAGGAAAGTCAGAGCCTAGAGGATATGCAGAGGAGAGGCAAGAGGTAAAGGTGGCAGGCAGATACAGGCAGATCCAGGAGGGCTGGCATACAAACTACCTGGCTCATCCATTTGGCTGACTTACCTTCCCTCCTCTCTTCTACTTTGTTTCCCCCCTCCCTGCCCTCTTCTACCCATCCTTTCTTGCCTTCATTGCTTCCCCCCCTTACTCTTCACTTTCCTTATAACCATCCCTCTACCTTGTCTCCCTCCCCATCTCTCCCTCTTTCCATCTGTCCTTCCCTCTCTCCATCTACCCCTGCATCCATCTTTCCCGTCCTCTATTCCTGCCTCCCTATTTTCCTTTCTTTATCTTCTTCCTCCTTTTGTTTATACTCTTCTCTCTCTAAATTGAAAATTAAAATAGAAAATCAGGTAAAAAATAATTGGGCTCATCCAACTATCTATCCTCCAGATTCCACAGTTATTAACTTTATATAATGCTGTTGTATGGGTTTCCTCAACAGCAGCTGCTTCCAGTCTCATTTATTCTGAAGCAAAGCCAAGCTCATGTGTTCTTTCCTTGGTAAACATTTCAGCTTTCACTTCTCAAATCAGACTTCTAAAAATATTAGACACAAAGTAATTTTCAACTTGAGAAGCCAGACATTTTGAATGATAGGCAGTCTCATGGCTGGGGCTGCTGGGGACTGCCCGTGTTGTTGAACATGCTTCTTAGTCACATGTATTTTTCATAAATTAATACAGAAGTGTGGCTAGTTCTGGATAGCTTGTCTTGCAACCTCTTATGGTGGTAGCTTGTCCTTCAAGAGGCTCATGTCCTCTCCATGTTAGCATCCACTCATAGTCATGACCTGGAAACATTACCCTCTCAGCAGTCACAAAGCAATTACTAGGGTGCATTATTATATGCTCACTGGCTGGAAAACTTCTAGGGCAGGGACTTTCCCTCCATCAACTCTGGTCTCTAAGGTAGAGAGCTAGTGGATGGAAAGATGGAAGGAGGGCTCCTGGCTAAGTCTCTCCCATGGTGGACAAGCTGTCATCCACTCTCAGATCAAAGTGTGTTCTTGTTTCAATGTCAAAAATTTCCACTTTAAGGCAATGCTGGGATGGGGGCCTCTTAAGGTTTTACTTGGATAGCTCTTTCACACTCTGTCTGCAGGAACACTTGAGGTTCAGATGTAGCATCAGTAAGTTCCCTTGGATACTCTAACTAATGCACAGAGGGTGATAACTGAATATTCCTAAGGTGAGGAACTTCATGAGGGACATCTCCTATTGGTGTACGGCAAATTTTGTCTTTGTTTAGATTTTTCATTATTGTTTTTCTTACTCTCATTTCACTATGAGATAAGCAATTCTGTGCGTCAGAGTCAGATGTCCTCTTCTCTGCTTAGAAATGATTTCTATTTATTTGAAGATAAGTTTTCCATTTAAAAGATATTAAAAGCTAGTTTGTATTTTCTTTTCATAGAATAAGTGGTAGTATACATGCCATAGGCTTGTTCTACTGCAGGTTTATATCTAAAACATCCCAAAGATCTAAGTATTTTACAGCTTCACCTACTTCCTCTTACTGAACTCCAGAGGTCAATGCATCATTTGTCATTGAACCAAGCTTTGCTGAAGAGCACATAGATGCCTCCCGGTTGACTTGTCATTGCAAAGAGTTTCAGTTAAGAGTAGGCTAGATGTCCCTCTTCATGTTTGGGCTGCAATGACCATAGAGTAATTTCCTAATGACAAATGGCTAAAATGAAATGGGAAGGTGTGAGGTCCTCCACAGGTTCTCTGGCACCCTTCTATAAGGTTCTACCACAGTGAGCATCTTCACTACATGAGAAGGATATCTTTTATGTGGCTACATAACTTCTAATCTAAAAGGAAAGCCATGGATCCTAATACATTGATGGTGGTAGTGGTGGTGGTGGCAGAAAGGAGACTAGGAATGGTCCAGGTAATAAAGTGAATGAATCTGGTTTATGGATAAATTCAGGAAAGAAAGCCACTATGATTTGATGTAGGACGAAAGGGGACACCATTTAGAGTTGTGTCACCACTTCTAAAGCAGAAACAATGATTTTAGAGATGAGTGTGGCATCTCATGCACACATCTGCAGCACTTTGTGGGGGCTCTTATTTATGAATGAAAAATTGGTCATTTTTATTTTCTTACCCTTGGTTTATCCTCCCCTCCCTACAATAAGAGAGAGGGGCCTCCCTACCATAAAAGAGAGGGGGAGGAGGGAGGGAGAGAGGAAGGGAAAAAGAAACAGACACAAACAGAGACAGAGAGACACACAGAGAGAACCTCTGCATTTCCCTTGCTTCTTGGGACTCTTTGTTCTTTGGTGGTGAAACACTTTGGAAGAACATTTCTGAGCGATGTGGATATGTTTAGTGAGACGAATGTCCCTGATGCACTGAAGAGGTTTAAATGGAAAGAAATGAACATCTGGCATTTGAATTGTGCCTACAGTTAGGCTCATCTAGGGAGTCCCATATCCTCCCTAATCCTAACAGCACCTCCACAGGAGATGACAAATATATCTTTAACAACCAAAATACAGCTAGAGAGGTGCCTGAATTAAGCCCTGTTCTTTTGGCAGAAACACTACAGGGGCTGAGCCATTTGATACAGTCCAGACACCATGCCCAGCCCCTCCTCTTTTGTTTCTCATCCAGTCACTGCCAATCCATCCTTAGCAAGTCAGTTTCCTTGTCAACTCTACACAGACCTATCTGATAAACAAGACTTTCCTTTCTTTATGGAGCCTGACTCTCAGTGCAGCATGAGTCCAAACCCAACTACCATTTCCAAGACCTATATATAAGAGTCATGTGTATTCCTAGAAACTTTGTTATGTATTTTACTTTTTTTGTGTGTGTATGTGGTGTGTGTGTGTGTGTGTGTGTGTGTGTGCATGGAGAGGGCTGAGGACAACATCAGGTATCTTTCTCAATTGCCCTCTATCTCATTTCTCTTGAAACTGTGTCTCTTCTCAAGGACCCAGAGCTCACAAATTTGTCAAACTGACGAGCCAGAAAGCCTCAGTGATATGCCTGTCTCCAGCTACTCAGTTCTGAGGTTACAGGCATGCCTGCCATCATACCTTAGGGTCTTAGGGGACCAAACTCCAGTTCTCATACCTGCAGAAATGCCTTAGTAATGCCTTACCAAGTCCTACATTTTTACTTGCTTAGATTGTTTGCCATTTATTTACTTTACGTATGCATGCTTGTACATGTGCACAACAGGCAATGTACAAAGAAGGAGACATTATGCTTGGGTTAGGTAGGTTTCTCCTTCAACTGTGTTGGTCTCAGAGTTTGACCTCAGGTTTTCAAGCTTGGCAGCAAGAGTATTTACCTATCAAGCCATCTCGCTGTCCCTGCTATTACTTCTTATCTGGAGTACATGTAATACATACCCCGTTAATATGGAGTTGAGTTGGGAAAGAGGCTGGAGGGTAGGGGTATGAAGAACAGATTCATCATGAACAAAGACATAGACTTTGTTTTTCACTTTTCCCTTGAGTCTGAAGTCAATTTAACTTTGTGAACTTGAGTCAGTTATTCCAATCACTCCAGTTCTCTGTCTTGGCTTTCTCTACTTACAAAGTGCAGGAGGGAATGCCTGCCCTGCCCTTTCATGGAGTGGTTGTTGAGAAAAAGATGAGTGACCCTAGTGTCAGACACTCTACATAATTCTCAGCGACATTTTTTTTAATTCTTTGCAGTCTTTCTCCAGATGTGCAGCTGCAGTCTGAATTCATAAAGGACACGTGTTAGTTCATATGTCAGAAGAGAACAGAGCAAGGTTTCCAGTGGATACAGTTTTAGAACTGAAGTGTCTGACAGCATCAGGCTTAGTCTGAAGTACATGAGAAATGTGTGATGTATGTGCACACAAAATACTTATGAGGAAATTACATTAAAAAAAAAAAAGACCATTACTGTAGTAGATGCCATACATGAAAGTGGATAATGAAAATTTATGCAAATATTTTTGAAAAAAATTACTGATTATAGGCACTTGAAGAAAAGTGGATTTAATGAGAGGAAGTGCTTGATGGAGATCTTTCCCAGAGACCCTGAAGATTTAGGGACACTTAAAAGCATCACAAAAATTGATGCCACACATTGACAATCACACATTTTTTAATTTCAGAGATTTCTTGACATCAGACACTAGCATTTGTTCTTTCCTTGTCTTGGTGAATAAAGAAGGAACAGTAAAGATAGCTGAAAAGATGGCTTCCTAATGCAATCACAACAAGTAGAAGAGAGAGAGTCTTGGAATATCAAGTTTAATATCCACCACTGGTTAACAGGCTAATAGAAATCAGGTTCAGTGTGGCTTACCGTCTCTCTGTACTAAAAGTTCTGTGGCTAGTTTTGTTTTCAGTCAATTTTCTCATCCAAGGATGATATGAATATCTTAAAAGGCATAAATTGTGAATTTAGTAGTCTTCCCATGATCATTCCAAGCCACTTCATACCACGCTGATGTCTGAAACTGTAGCTATTACCTAATTCTATTGTCATTATATTTCTTCCTGTTCACAAATATCCAGACTAAAATCGTTCTTTGAGACTGGCTCTCGCTATGCACCTCTGGCTGGCCTGAAATTCTCCATGTGTGCTAGATGACTTTGAATTCAAAGCAGTTCACCTGCCACTCCTAGTACTGAGATGAAAAGTGTGTGCCACCTTGCTTTCTAAAATTTAATTAATGAATTAGACCCAGTAAGGGATAAGCAACAATAAAACAGTGCAACTGTAACTGTGTACTAAATTAGTCAATAGCACTCCTTCTATGAATTTGGCCTGTAGTTTAGTAAAGCACTAGGTACCCAAACCCAATCACTGTGGTCCACAGTTGATGTGATGGTGGAGGTGGCTGCTGAAGGGACAACAGGAAACAGCAATCTACTACACACCCTGAAGTGCTGGGCAGAGGAATGATTCACACCCAACAGACTTTCCTGAGACTTCATTACTGCTTAGAACAGAATGAGTATGGAAGGATGACTGCCATGTAGTGTATATACCTGTGGAATTAAATAGCGAGCTAAAAAAAAAAAAAAAGAATACTTCATGCACGGTAAAATAAAATACAAATTATGGTGCCTTCAGAGATGGCTTAATGGAAGAATGCATGCTATATAAACATGAAGACGCGCCCAGAGCCCACATAATGAAGCCCAGGTTCAGGGAGAGACCCTGCTATCAAAAATAATGCGAAGAGTGTTTAAGGAAGACATCCAACATTGAGCTCTGGCCTCCATATGGCCACATATGGGTGACACACACCTACCAATGAGGCACCTGGGAACACACTCACACACAGACATAAATTTAAACCCAGGTATGCATGTCATTCATGTAACTGTTCTAACGGCTACGTTAAACATTTCAAGCAAATAATTAGGAAGACATAGGAATGTTTATGTCTGTAATTTTCCACTAGTTTTTACAAATCACATTGACTGTGGTAATGGAAACGGAAGAGGGAGACCATGGCTGAAGTGTGCTTCTACTTTCTCAACAGATTGTCCTCACTTGAAACACACATCTTGATAGCACATGTGATGTCCCACAAAACCCTCTAGGTGTTGACCAAGAGCAGTCTTGCTGTGTGTCCTTCTCAGTCACAGGCCATGTAGTCTCCATCTCAACTCCTAATAGCCGGTACTTAACGCCTCGCAGTGCTCAAGGCAAGCTTTCCCTTTGGACCTCTTTTGTCCTGGATTCAAGAGCCACACTCACGCAGGACTGAATGCAACTGCAGTGTGTTTATCCTGTCACAATGGCAGCCTCTTTGGTGACATGCCCATTAAGTTTTTGCTTGAAATTTAAACTATTATTACTTAAATGTGGTAATGCATCTAAAAGATTAGATTGTTCTTAGACAGTTTTCTATACGTCCATGATGTCTGCTGGCCTGTCTCATCACCTACCTCCCTACCATCGCTGACTCTTCTCTTCCTTTGTACTTAGCTCTCGCTCATGTTCATGCCTTTTAATCTTGTTTTGTGTCTCAGGGTCATCTGTGTGACTGGATTTGCAGTTATCTACAGGAGCCTGGTATGCTTAGCAGCAGATTCACAAAGATGCTATCCCTGCCTCTCCTGGAATCCATATAGCCAGTGGTTCAGAGGTAAAGAGGAGGGGTTCCCCGGGGTCCTTGCTTGACATTTGTGCCAGTCTGATATAAGCCCAGTGCAAGTCACCACAGTTGCTGTAAGTTAATGACGGCAGTGTTTGTTTTACATCTAAACTGTCTGTGATGTCTCCCTGTCTATCACATATATAACACACATGAAAGATGAGACTGCTTTCTCATGCCTTGCCTAATATCTTCACTCTGCTCTGATTAAGGAAACAGAATTTCCATTCATTCTCACTTTAATTATTATGTTTTTATTTTGTTCATTCTTATATTAAATAGCAATTAAAACTGAGGTCTTTGTTTTACAATTACTTGTGCCGTGTGTGGACTTTTTCCTATTTCAGGGTTGTTTTCCTATTTAAGGGGTCTTGAGACGTTTTGCCACATTTCTGGCACACACACACTTGTTTTCTCATTTCTGTATTCATTTATCTACCCTTTATTATTTAAATTGTCACTTGAGTTGATATTTTATGCTTAGTGTCAAGTAGAGAGTTATGGCTGCTATTTTGCCACATCCTAGCTTAGAGACATTTTAGTGTGTATTTAAAAAGTTACCACAAACTTCATGGCTTGAAACAACATAAATGTACTCTAACTGTCTCATTAGAGTCTCGCCAGCTATCAGGAAACTGCCAGCAGAACTGTGTTCCCTCAACAGCTCTCGTGGAGAAGGTTACCCAGCTTTTCCCAAGTGAGGCTGTGTTCATGCCTTGCTGGGTAGCTGGTGCTCCAAAAGTCAGCCCTGGGGTGAGGTCATCTGCACCCCATTGCCCATCTGTGATCACACCCCTGTGCCTTGGCCTCTTTTTACCTTTACAAAGATTGTGACTACACTAGATCAAACCAGTTAGTTCAGGGTGTTGTTTCTGTATGATGGTCAACTAACCCATGATCTTTAATCTACAAAGTCTCTGTGGATGTGGGCTTGACATCTGTCCTACTTTCCTCTCTGCTCCTGTGATAAAATGCCCTGATCAAAAGCATCTCAGAGGAGAAGGAGGCTTGTTTTAGCACAGAGTTCCATGGTATGGTCCATGACTGCTGAGAAGTCAGAGTGGCAAGAGCTTGAGAGAGCTGGACATAGCCCATCCACAGTCAAGAGCAGAGACATGGTCATGCCTTGCTTTCTTGTTTTCTTTTCAACTTGCCCTCTTTACTCTTGTACTTTTTAGAACCCTATTTCCAACCACAAACAGGGTGGGCTTTTCACAGCAAACCAACTAAGACAACCCCTCAGTGGCATGCCCACAGACCAGTTTAATCCAGGTAAGATTTCACTAAGAATCTCTCCTTCCAGATCATTCTAGATTGGGTCAACTTGACAATCAGCCTTAATCACATCATAGGTTTCTATAGGTGATAGACATGAGGGCATGGACTCCTTTGATTATCTATCTTGTCCATAACAGTATCTATTCATCTGATGGCAACCTTTCTACTGCATTGATGTATTTTTTATTTGCAAATCTTATTTTTAATTATGTGTCTATATGATGAGTTGGGTGTACAATTGTAGGAGTAGCTACAAAGGCCAGAAGAAGGTGCTGGAGCTCCTGGGGTGCAGTAATAGATATTGGAAACCAAGACAGATCCTCTCTAAGTGCAGCAAGACATGTTGGTCAATAATCCATCTTTCTGGCTCATTGTTTTCTTATCCTACTCTTTGCATGTGTGTGCTTAAATTGCTATTATGTTTTCTCCATTATGTGGAAGTATTAATCATTGAGCCCACTGGGGGGGGGGGGGGAGAACCACCCTTATTTAGGACCATATTTCTAATAACAATGTCTACATACTTCAAAGCTTTATAACATCCAGGAAGTTCAAACTTATTTATATGTTTTGATAAGTTGTATTTTATGGGGATATGTCTACTTTGTCTGAACTCTTCAGTTCACATCCATAAAATACTTCATTTTAAATTTCTGAAGGGTATAATTCTGCAATCCATTGTCCAATCCTGATGTTGGTGATTTGTTTCAGATTTTCTTTTCCTCAGATGGACTTATTAACTTTACATTATTTCTTATGTGCCTTCTTATTCAACTTTGGTACTTTCCAGTCTTACTTTTATTAGCTGGTTCTTCTCACTCTCACTGGGACTGCATGCTACTCTTCTGGTCTAACTTAGTCTACAGGATATACGTTTTATTGGTTTTCAGCTCCTCTTTCATCTTTTAATTTTATTGAGATTTAATTTCTATAACTCAGACCTCATCATTTTAAATTACATAGTTCAGTGGCTTTCCATCACAACTGTTGAATTCCAGAGCATTTCTTTTTTACCTTGTTATTATCATTTTAATTCACTTTAAATTAATTTTATAATTAGGATAAAATGTGATGAATTTCAATAAGGCATTTATATACATATTAATAAATATATATGCATCATTATAGCTCCTTCTAATTCTTCCTCACCCCTAGCTGCCCACCTCCACTCCAAAATGACCTCTTTGCTTGTCAACTTTCTCCCCTCAAATAGCCCCTTAATCCAGAAAATTCTTTTATATTTTCTCAACTCATTAATTACCAGTCACAACCCATTCTTGTCCACGAGTATTCCTGTAATAGATACTTAAAGCAAATGGATCCCACTCCACATATGTGACAGCTAATGTCTGGGTTGATTACTTAGCAATGACACACTTAAGGTTTGCTTCTCTGATGTCATCTAACAGTACTTCAGACACCTCTTTTTATGGTCCAGTTATTTCCATTTTGCCAGTGTACAGTGTTTGTTTATTAATATGTAAGTTGATTAGACTTTTGGCTATTTTTAAATTTTGTTTTTTGGAGTTAATTTTCTTTTATTTTTGGTTTGTAGATATGGGTGTGTGTGTGTATGTGTGTGTGTGTGTGTGTGTGTGTGTGTGTGTGTGTGTGTTTGTTGTTTTGGGGTTTTTTTATGGACTCCAGAGGATGATGTCAGGTATCCTGATCCCTCATGCTCTACCTAATTCCTTTGAAACAGAGTCTCTCAGTGAATTAGAGTTAGGCTTATGGCCAGCAAGCAGCAGCCATCCTACTGTTTCCACATGCCCCAGCATCTCCCACAGTCCTGGAGTGTGTAAGATGCCACATCCCTGGATTTGGGGATTTCAAGTGAAGTTCTTATGTGGTGCAGAAAGTATTTTCATCCACTGAGTCATCTCCCTTGCCAATGTCTAACTTTTGGCCTATAAGTAATGTCACTATTAACATTCATATATATTTTACATATTTTGGGATATATATATATATATATATATATATATATATATATATATATACATCTTTACACACATTCATGTACACATCAGGGTATGAAATCTAAGACACACAGGAATACCACACTTGACTTTCTGAGGAAGTATTATAGCTGAACCATTTCAATTTCCATCAATGATCATAGTCTCTATATGTCCTCACTGACCTCTGCTATCTGGTGTCCAGTATAGGGCTATAAAGTGGTACCCCTCTGGGATTTTTATTGACATATCCCTAAAAAACAATGGATTGGGGGCAGTTTTTGTGTACTGACTGACAAGTGTACATCTTCTCTAAAGAATAGTCTACTCAAATCTTTTATGTATGTTTTGATGGATGAGTGGTTCTTTTATATTATTATTAATTTACTTTTTATCTGGCTCATTGCCCCCTCCTGGTCACCCCCTCCCACAATCCTTCTCCCATCCCACCTCCTCTTCACCTCTGAGTGGGAGAAGGCCCTCTGCGTGTCCCCCACACTGACATATCAAGTCTCAGTGAGGCTAGATGCATCCTCTTCCACTGAGGCCAGGCAAGGTAGCCCAGCTAGAAGAACACATCCAACAAACAGGCAACAGCTTTTGGGATAGCCTCCACTCCAGTTGTTTGGGACCCACATGAAGACCAAGTTGCCTATCTCCTTCATATGAGTGGAAGGCCTAGGTCCAGTCTGTGTATGCTCTTTGGTTGGTGGTTCAGTCTCTGAGAGTCCCATGGGTCCAGGTTAGTTGACTCTGTTCATCTTCCTGTGGCATTCCTATCCCCTTAGGGCCTGCAATCTTTCTTCCTACTCTTCCATGAGAGTCCCCAAGCTCCATCCACTGCTTAGCTGTGTCTACATCTGCCTAGTTAGCTGGTAGGTGGAGCCTTTCAGAGAACAGCCATGTTAGAGTTCTGTTTGCAAGCATAACAGAGTACCATTAATAATGACAGGAATTGGTCCTTGCCCATGGGAGGGACTCAAATTGGGCCAGTTATTGGCTGGCCATTCTTTCATACAGCTCCATCTCCAATCCCTGTATTTATTGTAGACAGGGTAAGTTTGGGGTCAAAAGTTTTGTGGATGTGTTGGTGTCCCTATCACTCTACCAGGGTTCCTGCCTGGCCACAGAAGGCAGCCTCCCTCCTCAGGCTTGATATCCCCAATGCTGTGAGTCACAGCTAAGACCACTCCCATGGATTTTGTGATACCTCCTCTATCTAAGGTCTCTGTCTCTTTCTGGAGATGCCCACTAACTCCACCCCAGTCAGTTGCAGATTTCCATTCACTCTCATGGCTATATGGCCTGAAACTCCTACTCTCTTCCTGATCCCCTCCTCCACCCAGTATATTGATTTAGGACTATGCTGTCAAATCTTTAATCAAATGTATCATTTGCAAATATTTTCTGCCATTCAGTAGACTCTTTCACTTTCTTAATAGTATCCTTTGATTTTTAAAAGTTTGATGATTTTAAAGATTTTTTTCATTTAGTTGTATATGTGTTAGTGTATGTGCCCATGTTATCAAAAAGAGGGCAATGGACTCTGTTGGCAATCATGAGTTACAGGTCTTTGTGAGTTGCTTGATGTGGCTGCTAGAAACAGAACTCAGGTCCTCTGTAAGAACAGCATGTGTTCCTAACCACTCAGCCATTTCTCCAGCCCAAGGTTCATCTTTTAATTAAGTTTAAAGTACCTGAATTTCTGTGATTATTTTTACTGTTACTGCGATGCTAAATAAACCTGTGCTTAATCCAGTCATAAAAATTTATACCTATGTGGACATATAAGCTTCATATTTTGTAGTAAAGATTTTTTAGCTATTTTGACACATTAGTTATGAAGCAGGGGTATACATTCTCTTCTGGGTAGATACCAAACTTCTCAGTGCTATATGTTGAAAGATCATAGTTCCCCTCAGTTGAATGGTATTGATTCCTTTGTCAAAGTTCAGTTGACCATGGATAGATGGGTTCATCTCCTTTTATGTATTCTATTACATCAGCCCAAGGCACCTGCTCCTTTGCCAGTATTGATCTCTTTTAATGAGTACAACTTTGTGATCATTTCTGAAATAAGAACACAAGAACCATGAGAACTGGGATGTTTCTATACAGGCTGTTGGTGCAGGGTTTCAGAGATAGATTAGCTCCTTGGCAAGAGACCTGGTGAAGAAGCCCTGTTGTTTGCCCTGGTGTGTGTGTGTGTGTGTGTGTGTGTGTGTGTGTGTGTGTGTAGGAAGCACCCTCATGTTCACTCAACACGAAGATGAACAAAAAGTTCTTTTATGCATCTGAGACTTGAATGATCTGTCAGGTACCACAGCTCCTGGTTCAAATTCCTCATCCTTGGGCCTCCACTCTCCCCACTGTAGATTCATGGATTCTTAGTCTTGGACTAAGATTTACAGACCATAAGGAGTGAAAAACAGCATAACAAACCCTGGGAAATAAAATGGCTTTGAATAAAGTTCTTATAGAATTTAGGTAACTCAATCAACTTCCCTAACCTATGTGTCTTCCATCACTAAGCATTACCCCATCATATGCGGTTGCTTTGTGGTTATATTCAAATAAAATACTGAACGCCAGAGAGCAGACACCACATAAAAAATTTGTGTAAAATTATCAGAATTAAAACCACAATGATTAAATTTTCAATATTTTTATATATCAGAAATTTCTTCTGGAAAAAATATCTGGCCACTTAAAAGTTCCACCAATAAGAGAGTACATCCACCTATAATAGGGATTAAAATATGTATGGAAGGAGGTGCAGAGACAAAGTTTGGAGCTAAATGAAAGGATGGACCCATCCAGAGAATGCCCCACCCGGGCAGTCCATCACATAATCAGCCACCAAATGTAGACACTACTGCACACACCATCAGGATATTGCTGAAGGGACCCTGATATAGCTGTCTCCTGGCAGGCTTTGACAGTCCTTGACAAATACAGAAGTGGATGCTCACAATCATCTATAGGGTAAAACACAGGGTCCCCAATGTAGGAGCTAGAGAGTACCCAAGAGCTGTAGGGGTCTGCGACCCTATAGATGGAACAACAATATGAACTAATCAGAACCCCAGAGCTCATGTCTCTAGCTGCATATGTATTAGAAGATGGCCTAGTTGGCCATTATTCGGGAGGAAAGGACCCTGGTCTAGCAATGTTTATATGCCCCAGTACAGGGAAATGCCAGGGCCAAATAGTGGGAGGGGAAGGTTAAGGGAGCAGAGCCGGGGGTGGGTATCGGGGACTTTTGGGATAACACTTGAAATGTAAATGAAGAATTTCTCTAATTAAAAAAAAAAAGAAAAAAAAAAAGAAAAAAAAAAGAAAATGCAGGTACAACACAAAAGACCCAGCTCTGGTGAGACCAGACCTTTGGGAGGGAATATGCTGTGTGTTCATAAAGAACACAGCTATGTGTTCCATATAAATGGATAAGGGCAAACAACCCAATAGGGAACTGGTAAACACTGTGACCCTGCAAGTCACAGTGTGCCAATAACAACATTCACATTACAGCATCACAGGAACTGAAGACAGATGAGCAAAGGTCTCCACCTATTTCTGTGTCAATACCAGTTATTCTTGTAGGGTAGTCATGAGAATAAGTGATGTGTTAACAAGTTTGTATGTAAATTTAAACATACAGAATTTTGAAATCTAATTAAGTCATCTATCCTCTCCCTTTTATTGCCTCTAAACTCTTTCATCTTCCCCTTCACATTCATGTTTTTTCTTCATTATTGCTATATATATCATCTCATCTGCAACTAGAGATAACTCAACTTAGAAAAATGGCCTGTATTACTTTAATTTTCTTCTTTTGCCTTATTGCTCCTGCTAGTACTCCAGGCACTATATTAAAAAGGAGTAGGGATAGTTGACAGCTCTATCTGGCATTTGAATTCTTGGCCATACTTTATTTTCAGCAATGATAACATCATCACAGCCTCTTGGCTGTGCTTCTTCCTCTCGTTAGTTCAAAGTATTGTATCCCATGCTCTTTTGGGGTTGGTCTGCTGGTTATGAATCTTTTTAGCCTGTTTGGACAGTGCAAAGATTTTAGTCCCCCTTCACCTGTGGGAAACAGTTTTGCTGGGTATATTAGTGTAGGCTGGACATTATAGTTCTTTAGGACTTAAAATGCACTGCTCCAGAATCTTCTAGCATTCAAAGTTTCCATTGAGAAATTAGCTATTATTCTGATGGGTTGCCTTTTATATGTGACTTGTGTTTTTCCCATTCAGGTGTCAGTACTCCTTCTTTCTTTTGTGTATTTAGGGTTTTAACCATGATATAATTTGGGAGTTGTTTCCCCCTGTGGAGATTTTGTGTGTGTGTATGGTAGGGTTGTCTATTTGATATGCTCTGTACTACTTGTGTCTGTATGGGTGAGTTTTTCCTTAGTTTGAAGAGGTTTTCTTCTAGGGTTTTGTTGAAGATCCACTCTATGTCATTGATTCATCTTCCTCATGTATGTCTATAATTTGACATTTGCCCTTTTCATGGTGTCCCATGCACAGTTCCTGTGCATTTCTCTTATATTATTTTAAAAACAATTTCTACATTCTCTGCTTGTGTGGTTTAAGTCTTCTGCTTTTTCCTAAAGTCTTCACAATCTGTCTTCTACTTGATGCATTCTTTATAACTTAATTCTTTATAAGGCTTTCCCCTGAGTTTTCTGTTGAGGCTGGGTTACTGATGTTTTCAATTCTTTCTTCAATTCAGCTTACATTCTTCTCAATAATTCTCTTTATTGAATGTGATTTTTAAATCCTAGATTTTCCTCATCATTTCCATCAGCCTTATAGTTGTGTTTTCTTGGGCATTGTTCAAGCATTTATTTTCTTTATGTTTTTAAAGCTATTTATGTTTTCTTTAGAGTCCTTGAATTTTTGTAGTTTATTATTATGCTTTAAAATTCTGTGTTCTATGATTCATCAAGGCAATTCTCACTGGAAAACATGTGTATGGGTCTGGTTGGCTTTGGCACACATAGGGATGGGTGGCATACTCATGATGATGAAATAAGACAGTATGAGAAACATAAAAAAACACTACTCTGGACCCGTACACCTGACGAAAACAATCAAGACATAGATTACAACTGTGTCCTCTGACTCTGTTTCGTACCCGCCACACCAGGTCCAAATCCCGGATTTTTAACTTATGCCACATCTACCTTACTTCAGTCCATCTTCTTTCTTACACAACACAGGGTGTGTATCCTGGCCAAAGTCTGAAAATAGGCAGTATGAACACATATGATCAGACTAGGCCTTGACACTGAATGTGGAACTGGGTGTAAATCCGAGAACTGAGAGGATGAATGGAGCATAGGATCAGTCAGACTCACCAAGATAGACCTTAGTGCAGCATATGTGGGGTTGGGCAGGGCCTGAAGGTTGGATGAGAAATGAGATCAATGAAATCAGGTAGTAGAAGACACAAAAACATCATGCATACTGTGTATAGCACAAGATATGTTGATGTGGCAGAGTTCATAGAACAATCAGCATAGGAAACACCACAAATGTCCTTAATCCATATGTCAAATGTTAAAATATTTAATTATGTTTTTGAATGCATCTCTTTGTGTATCTCTTTCTGAATACAGTTTATGCATATGTGTGTGCATGTGTATACGTGTGCACATGTGTGGAGTCCAGAGGTCAACATTTGGCATCTTCCTCCATCATTCTCTATCTTAGTCTCTAATTGAACCTGGAGCTCACTGATTACCTGGGCTGGATGGCCAATCAACTCTAGGGATCTGCCTGTCTTTACCTCCCTGACACTGGGGTTTAAGATACACACCACCAGTCACAATCTTTTTTGTGGTTGCTAGCGATCCAAACTAAGATATCCATGCTTGTCCAATAAGCACATCACCCAACGAAGACATTTATATACCCCCAAATGTATTTTAAATGAAAACAATCATCTTTCATGTAGGTAATAGCCACTAAGGGAGAGATCACCAGTTTCTTCAGCAGTGGTAAGTTGACTACATACACCTAAAAGTTCCTAATGGATCTCATTGGCTCCCCTAAAACATGATAATTTAGAAAAACATGAGAGTAGAATAGGACTTGTTAAAAAGAGTAACGAGGTCAGCAGAAGTGGGAAGGGTTAAGAGATGGTTCTATATATTCTACATTAATGTATAATGAAAACTATAATTATAACTAATACAGAATAATAAAAAACTTACAAAATTATAAAAATATTATGACCAAAAGCAAATTCAAACTTAGAAAATAAACCTTACTTTTAAAAAATGTACCACTTAGTTTGAAGGGAAGATGTAATGTGCCTCTCATTACATAACTCTTCTTTCTTTTTTTTTTTTTTTTTCAACTTTTATTAGATATGTTCTTCATTTACATTTCAAGTGTTATCCAGGAAGTTCCCTATATCCTCCCCCCTCCCGGCCCTGCTACCCTACCCACCCGCTCCCACCCCCTGGCCCCGGCGTTCCCCTGTATTGGGGCATATAAAGTCTGCATAACCAAGGGGCCTCTCTTCCCACTGANCACTGGATAGTTTTAGCTCCCTTGTCAAAGATCAGGTGAGCATAGGTGTGTGGATTCATTTCTGGGTCTTCGATCCTATTCCATTGGTCTACCTGTCTGTTGCTATACCAGTACCATGCAGTTTTTATAACGATTGCTCTGTAGTACAGCTTGAGGTCAGGCATGGTGATTCCACCAGAGGTTCTTTTATTGTTGAGAATAACTCTTCTTTCTTTTTCTTTCCAAACATATATCACTGACACATGCCATCAACTCAAGGAGCAGAGGGTAGAGTGGTATTTCAAAATCTAGTGAACAGAAACATGTTAGGAACAGAAGTCAAGAGAAATAACAGAGCCATGACTGCTCTGAGCCTGCTGTGGATGGTGGCCAGAGTCAGTTCCTAATGTAAACTGGCACAAAGTGTCTCTGCCAGAAGGAGGAAGGTTTGTCAGCCTGAAGTGTAGGTGTGGGATAAGGCTCCTTTGCTGCTGAAAGAAATGCTTCAGCACTCTGCAACAAGGGGGAGAAGCTGTAAACCACTGTCAGAGCCGAGAGCATGAAGCATGAAGGAAAGACTCAGCTAAGGTCTATGCAGAGTTTCAAAGTTCTTCTTGACTAAGACAAGGCCATGACATCATAGAGAAGGCAAAGATTGTGGTCAGAGGAAAGTTGAGATGACACTATCTCCACGTGAGCAAATATCTATTCATGCCAGGGTAGGAAACTGACATCAGACTGAAGTGTGGATCCCCACCAAGACCTAGCTTGCTGAACCAATGAGTTTTATTGGGATTACTTACAGGAGTATGGGTGAGGAGTTACTTAGAGGACCAGAAAAGAAAATCACCTAAGCCTACCCCAGCGTTCGTGACAACTCATTAAAGCTGGAAACCTGGAGCACAGTGCACAGCTATAGGTAGCTCAACAGGTTGGCAAGTCTTCTATTCTGGTGGCTTTGTTGGCTTGAGCCTCTTCTAATTGAATCATCTTCTAGGAGGCTTTGCTTGTCCAAGAGTTGCACTAGACAATTCTTTTTTTTTAAAAATGGGATATTTTATTTATTTACATTTCAAATTTATCCCCTTTCTCGGTTGCCCCTCTGCAAACTCCCTGTCACACCCCACCTTCCCTTGCTTCTATGAGGGTGCTCCCCCATCCAACCATCCACTCTCGCCTCACCAACCTAGCATTCCTCTACACTGAGGCATCAAGCCTTCACAGGATCAATGGCCTCCCTTCCCATTGATGCCTGAAAAGGCGCCTTCAGCTCCTTCAGTTCTTCCCCTGACTCCTCCATTTGGGTCCCTGTGCTCATTCTGACGGTTGGCTGTGAGTATCTAGAGTATCTAAATCTGTATTGGTTAAGATCTGGCAGAGTCTCTCAGGAGACAGCTGTATTAGGCTCCTATCAGCAAACACTTCTTGGCATCTGCAATAGTGTCTGGGTTTGGTGTCTGCATGTGGTATGGAGCCCCCAGGTGGGGCAGCCCCTGGATGGCCTTTCCTTCAGTCTCTGTTCCATATTTTGTCCTTACTGACTATAAAACTTGGGGAGGAAGGGGCCCAAGTGAATCTGGAAAGATTCATGAATTGTTTATTTCTTGAGATTAAGGAACTTCCCTGCAGAATAAAATGTTCCATCTCTGCTTAGAATGTTTGTTATTTTACTTTCCTTGTAACCTCCTGTGTCTTAACATGCTTCCCGCCAAGATGGAAGGTTTTAATCCTGGAGGAAAATGCTATAAAAGTCTGAGAGATCTGATCAACATCAGATGAGCCATGAAAAAAAAAATGAAAATGAAATGTTTAGTTAGATCATGTTCATTGTAGGCTTCACCTTGCTGTTTGGGAAGGTAGTGCTGATTACTATCCCTACCTTATCTGATAAGAACAATAAAAGAGACAATAGATGATAAAACATGCCAGAAGTTACTTCTTGGTCTGGATATACATGAAAGTGATGGGATGCATAGCACAGAGAAGAAGAAAGGGGAAAAACGGGGAGAAAAGGGCACAGCTGAAGTAATCTAAACACATCATAACCACAGTGAAGATAACAAAATTGGGCAGATTAAAATACATCAGCAAGGTGAATAAAAGCAGCAAAAGTTCTGACCTAAATATTAAAAATGTTATTAAAACACTCCTGAAATTAAGTTGAAATGCAAATAAGCACCTTTAAATTTAAAATGGAAATAACTTGAATTAGAAAGCAAATCTCATTACCAGACATAAAAAGGAATGGTATAATCTCACTAAAAAGATAATTCACCCCAAGCTATGGAGCTGATGAAGTTTGGATCGTGTCATTGGGCCACTAAAGCACAAAATGGAAACACCAACTGGCACACAAAGAAATTGACAAAGCTAAAAATCTACACTGAAAGACTCAAAATACCAAGAACAAGGCAGATGAACCAGACAAAGAACAAAGCAGATGAACCAGACAAGTAAAATAGCCAACATCTAAGAAAGAGCCATTTTATGTGCACGTGTGTCTGCCTTCAGTTATTCTTCACCTAAGTGTTGAGGCAGGATCTCTCACTGAACCTGAATATCTCTGAATCAGCCACACTTGCTGGCCTTTGAGGACCAGGGATTCTTCTCTCTCTGACTCTCAGCTAAGATTCCAGGTGTGCACCTCCCCACCCCTGGCATCTTCGTGTGGGTGCTGGTAATCCAAACTTAAATCTTCATGCTTGTATAGCTGGCATTTTACTGACTGAGCTATCTCTGATAAAAAAAAAAAAATAAAAAAAAAAACAACAATGTAAGAATCTCAAACAATAGCAGCATTATGTCAGTAATTCCATACAACTGTCTAAATAGGGGCACTGTGAGACACTCTCTTAGGATGGCAAATTTTTGTTCACTGTTCTGTTTAATGACATTCTTCTTGCTGAAATGAGTTTAAACTCTGAAAGCTTCCTGAGCAGGCAGAAATGGGAGCTACCCACAGACATCTCTTTATCTGTATTCCTGGCTTGCTCACTGTGGTAGCCATAATACAATTTAACATTTTTAAATGCTTTTTATTGTCTCCAGTGGAGGTTTTGGCATTAGAATTTAACATATATGGTCTGAGGAGATAGTCTATATGATCTGTCAGTTCAAGGATCCCAATTAGAGCCACAGAGCTCATGTAAAAAAAATTGCATAGTCTGTGCTTGTAATTCCTACATACTGGAAGGAGAGAAGATGGGTCTCTGGGATTCAACAGTCTCCTTTGCTAAAAGCACCACACATTTTAAACACAAGATTCTGAGAATCCTAGCTGAATCTGACCTAAAAGACTCCCCTCTGAAGGCTAGTTTTCATAGCTCCAGAAGGTTTTATGTAAGCTTCCTAAGGGATGAAAGCAACCAATAGTTCTATTCAGCTGTGATGACTATGACACACAACAATGCCCACAGTGACCAGCACAGCATGATATCGCTAATGATGTAATAGTGGCATTTGTATCTTGGTGGTAACCAACAGTTGTCATGGTTGAACTCAAGGCCTACACAACAGGAGAGAAATCATACCTAGTACTGAAAACCTAGCCAAGCATCAATGACTGGAAAGGCCATATACCCTAGAGGAGTATCTCTTAATGCTATTTCCCTCAAATAGTATAATTCCTAACATAGTCTAAATATGTATTCCTATTTCCACAGACAAATGTAGCTCTCACCCCTCATCAAAGAAGCTCCTTTTTGCAAGAGATAGAGAAGACCGTTACAAAAAAATGACAGAAAACTAATAATTATGGGGGCTGGCAACCAAAATTGATACATACACAGCAGAACTCCTGCATCTAAAGTTCAGGGAACATCTCCAAAGAAGGACAGAAATATCATAAGAGCAAGAGGAACAAAAATATTTGTTGTGAAGTTTTATCTCCCAGAAATGACATGGAAGCTTCATTTATGATACCTGAACAATATGGCTGCCTAAAAGCAACCTGAACAAAGACCCCTCCAGTAGACTTGCTAATGTGGAAGGGGAAATCTCATGAGGTTCCACCTTAGACCAAGAACTATATGCCACTAATGTCTGCTGAGAGAGAGAGAATTAGTCCCCAGGGATAAATCCTCTATCCCTAAAATCACAGACACATAAGCAACACTAAATAGATTCAAGAGGTTATCTTTATGTACTTATACACACGTGCACACATGTGTACACATAAGAAGAACAGGAGCAACATGAGTTGAACCCAGAACAAGGCGGGAACATGGGATGGGTTGGAAGGGTGAAAAAAAGGGGGGATGGTGTAATTATCTTTTAATTTAGAAAGTAAAACTTAAACTATAATTTAAAAACTATTGAAAGCTCCCCCCCCCCAAAGAAATCATCTATGTTTAAGCACCTGAAGTGAAGCATAGAATAAATCATGACATCTTTGTAACTGAGAGCATCAAGGGAGAATGTGTGGCATGTGGCTAGAACAGAACCAACAAGTATATAATCCTCATTTAATTTGTTACCAAAACTCAATGTAAATTAAATGTTAAACATTTAAAGCATGGCTGTCCTCTGGGAAGCTCTAACCAGCAGCTGACTTAGACATATGCAGACACCCACAGCCAAAGAGCAGGTGGAGCTTGGGGACTGTCATGGAAGAATAGGGACAAGGATTGTGGGCCTGGAAGGGCTAGGAACTCCACAGGAGAAGCAACAGAGGCAACTAACCTGGACCCTTGGAGCGCTCAGAGACTGAATCACCAACCAAAGAACATACATGGGCTGGACATAGGCTTCCCCACACATAGGTAGCAGATGTGCAGTTTGTTCTTCATGGGGGTCCCAAGCAACTGGAGTGGGGGCTATCCCCAAAACTGTTGCCTGTCTGTGGGATATTGCAGGGCAGTGGGTGTGGGGAAAAGAAAGGAGTGGGAGAAAACCGGCATCCTGCCAGTGTTCTGGTGCTCTGGGCAGGCAGACACAGAAGGACTACTGCACACTTTCCACTCGGCCCCAGGTGGATGTCTGACTGTGAGAAGCCAGGGACTCCAGCTCGGCGGGTGGTAGACAAGGGGTAGTCATCTAGGTACCAGGTTTTCAGCTTCATACATCCCAGACACCCCTGGACACTGCAGAAGAGCTAAGAACTGAATGGGAGCCCCAGAGGCAGCTCAGTCAGCCTTGGGCCAAAGGGAGGAGAGGGCAGGGGGAGATGGGGTGCTGGGTGGTTCCATGCAGGCAAGAGTCCTTGGTCTGGTTCATGGCTGGAACACGGGAAGTCTTCAGGTGGAAGGTTAGACACAGCTCATTAGGGAAAAGCCTATACCATTGTTCAAGCATGGTGGGCCTTGATGAGCAGAGACAGTCTATGGTTTTAGAGTTTTATTGTAGAAAGACAGGGGGGAGAGAGAGAAGGTAGAAACAGAGAGGCTGGCCATGGCCACGTGCAGAGCAGGGAGAAGGGAGAGAGAGAGAAGGAGGGCTAGAGAGCATAGTAAGAAAGGTGAGAGCTAAAGAGAGTGTGCAGGGGCCAAGCAGCCCCTTTTATAGTGGGCTGGGCTATCAGGTAACTGTGGGGAGGAGCATATCTCACTATAGTCAGGTAACTGTGGGGGTGGAGTCTAGTCAGAATGCCAGAAACTTGAGACATTGTCTGCATGACTTATAGTCACAGAATTATGGAGCTGGGGGCTCTGTGGTGTCAGGCATCTGATTCTGGGAACGTGCTCACTTTTCTGTCCTTGTAGAGTTTTTTACTGGGTCGCTAGAGCAAGCTTCATTCAACCAAAATAGGCTGCCTATCACGGCCCCATAGGATATGTTTTTCTAGCTGGGCTGCCTTGTCTGGCCCCAGGGGGAGAGGATGCTCCTAGGGGCCAGACAAGTCTCCTGCAGAGACTTGATGTGCCAGGGTGTGTGGGGGGGGGATACTCAGGGGGAACACCTGTTCAGAGGTGAAGGGGAGGGGGTGGGAAAGGGGGAAAGATTGTGGGAGGGGTTGACTGGGAGGGGGGTAGTGAGCAGGATATAAAATGAATGAATAAAAATATAAAATAATAAAATTTTAAAACTTAAAACTAACAAAAGAATAATGAACATGGAGTCAAGATTAAATTATATCAGAGCCAGATTAAACTAATAGAAGAACAAATAAGATATAAAAATATGATGAAATAAAAACTAGGAACTCATTCTTTAAAAATAGTCTAACAACAAGTTGGGTCTGAAGAGACTGATTTGGAGCTCTCATCAGAGTGCCAGTGATGGGCGTCTCCCTGTAGACACCTCAGACTGAGTATGGTAGAGTGTTTATACCACAGAAATGAATGGATGCTTCCAGTCAAAATCAGTCAAAATTTTTTCAGAAAGAGAAGATAAGTGGAGATGCCATTACCCACACTTAGGTTGAATCTACCCACCTCAGCTAAACTAATCAAGATACTCCCTCCCAAGTGTGTATAGGACCCTGTCTCCTAGGTGACTTTGCAATCGGTCAAGACGGTAATCTGTACTAACCATCACACATATATGTGCATTTTATGTATGTAGTTTGTTATTTTGAACTAGGATTACAGATTACTGCATAATAAATCGTACAATTTATTATTTTTTGAAGTATGCTAATATAGAAACTTTAGCATGGTATCATTATTTAGTGCATAAATTATGTTCTAATGTGTATTGTATGCATCATATAGGTGACATCTTTTTATATTACCTCCTTTTAAAGAAGAATTTTCTTCAAAAAGCTCTTGCTAAAATAATGTCACCTTTAAATCAAGGCTATAAGGTCATCAAGCTCAATGTGTTCATTAAGTGGACTGACCATAGGATCTGAAAGACTGAGATGTCCTCAGTGGGAGGTCTCCCTGCAGAGTTGATAAGAGTGGCAGGTAATTAATCCTTGTAAATCAATCTCCCCACTTAGCGCTAATGAATTAAGAATCACTTCACAAAGACTGTCCAGTTTCTGGCTAATGAACTGACAGCTAACATGGCTGGGTCTGCTGTGGAAGAAGGCTCTGTCATACAGTAGATATACCCTCACATAGATTTCTGTCATCTTTAATAAGATCCAGCATAGATGGATCCATCCATCCTTTGGGAATCAGCATAATGAGATGTTTTATTTTCTTATGTTTGTGTTTCCCACCACTCTCTTAGGAACTATAAGTAGAAAAAAGTCAAGGCTTTCTCTCTACTCCCTCCTCTTTCTCTCATTTGGAGAAACAAAGATATCACTTCATGGTCACTTGGGAGTTTAAAGAAGAAGGGACAGATGCATCAGAGCCCAGATGTTCAGGGTGCACAAAACATCCTGTTGTAAGACCTGCCTCCAATATCCATGAGCATGGTGGGATCCTTTAAAAGGAATGAACAGATTTTAGAAACAATGCCTAAAGGGTGACTATGATAGTTTACTTTCAGTAGAGGAGAGGAAAAATCAGTGTATTGCCAACTGGCCAGCCATTCTTGTTTTCCATATATCCATTTTTCCAACACAGCTAATTGTAATAAACCAAGTTTTAAGAGGCTTCCCTTTAGCAGAACACACAGACCACTCATATGCAAGAAGTTAAGTATGTTGTGACCAAGAAACATATCTCAGTGGCTGGGGCAGAGTTAACCTTCTGTCATCGTAAATATACAAGTTATCAGCAAGGTTGTCAGTGGCTTTGCTGGCCAGGTCTAAATAGAGAAGACAGGCAAGGAGAGTGGCTGAGAAGAACAAAGTAGAGATGGACATAGAGAGGCAAGAAGTGTGTGATGGTCATCTCTTGGATTGGGCAGTACACCATGTGGAGTATGTAGCCTCCAGCCAAGTTCACAGCCATAATTTCAGCTTTGTCTAGTTTTGGTATGGCCATAGGAAACCCCTAAAAGGGAACTTAAATGCCCTTTTCCTCTCTTGCATCCCCCTCTTTCCTCTAGCTTGGTGTGTAATAAACCTTGCCTCTATCTTTCATACTCCCAGGAGAGTTTGTGTCTTTAATCTCCTTTCAAATAAGACAGCAAACTCCAATCCCAAGTTGATGTCTGGTGTCTATGAATGTCCATCACTCTAGCGATGAGTAGTTCCCCGAGTCACACACAACTGGGCCATGAGAGGTTCTCTCACACTCAAACTCAGCATCAATATGGAAAAGGAGGCAGAATCTTCATGGCAAGGAGAGTCTATCGGAGTATGGAGGGAATACTCTCAAAATACAATGTATATATTTCAGAAAATGGGGTCCTGTAACCTTGAATAAGTAATGACTGCATTATAATGAAGGAAGGGATGGCTGTACTTAAGCAGATGTAAATATGTGATTATAAAATGTAAAAGTGAGCCTCACTGAGCCATGTCTCTTCATTTTGAATATACTCATAAGTCAAGGTAGGAGAAGTTGGGAACTCTCTACAGAGACAGTCCTGATAGCCCCAGAGAACACAGCACACAGAAGTGAGCTTTGTTTTCAGCCTGATCCCGGGATGTTCATGCCAGGCTCCACATGATTTTATCCCATGGAGAGAGCTGATTCTTAGACATTACTTAGCTGAAGAAGCCGATCATCGGGATAGAGAGTTTCAGCTAACATGATGGGGTCGTGCTCTGGTCTGTGGAGGAGCCACTGCAAGTAGAGATTTCTGATTCTCAAATAAATCCCATTCCCTCTACAGCACACAGATCAAAAGCGTGCCCCGGACCTCTCTGGGCAGACTGCAGGCTTTGCAGAAGATGTCAGGGTCAGGTTGCATCTGAGCTGCTTCAAACATTGATAGTTTTCTGTTCCAAGTCACCACAAACAAAACCTCATAGTCCTAAGGCACTAGGGTTCTATTTCATGCAGAGACATGTTTATGGGTCAGCTTGGTCACTATGTCTCCCCCCTTGACAAGTCCCGTGATCTATCCAGATCAGCTCGATCCTTCAACTCTACAAAATGCTTAGTGTCCAGTGGGGACTCTTTTTCTGCCTTACTCAGAAAGGGGGAATATGTGGGTGCAAAATTTACAGGACAAACTATGCACACTGATATAAGGAAGGTGCCTCCGATTGCAGTGGCTTGATGGTTTGAGCTTTGAATTCAGAACAAAACCCTGTGGGAATCCGGAGATCTTCCCAGTTCCTGAGTCACCCCTGGCACACTCTTTCATCTCTCTCTGAGCCTGGATCATTCCCCCTTCACAGAAGAGCAAGAATGAATGGAGTTTGCAGGAGCGTTACAAAGTAGAATAAGGAAAAGTGTATAGTCAGTATAACCCACCAAGGTGACCCAGCATTTTGGCAGTTATGGCATGATTTATTCTTTTCCAGCTATTTACAGCTATCATCTTTATTTCTTACATCCTCTGAGTCTAATTACCCCACTGTCTTAAGCCTGTCCTCTCCCATGAGAGAATAAAGCAAGCTCTGATTGTTTTCTCTCCACAGCACTCTGGGTCTTTGATCCCTCCCACATGGAAGTTGCACTTGAAAACAACTGGGCACATAGGCACTCCAGCTGTACCAGCCCAGCATGGGGAGCCATCCTCCAGCAGACAGCATTTAAAGGGAACATTCCAGTGATGGATTTGAGTGTTGATAATTGATATTCTCATATGTATACCCATTCATCCACTCAATGACTCTTTGACTATATAGCAGAATCAAAAAAGCTTCAATATGAGAAAAGAACTTATATATGACTTATTATACTGTATGTTTGAAGGAGATTTGGGGAAGTTAAATGCAATTTTTATTTCCACATTGAGAAGAATATAAACAAAACAGACTAACACATCCTGCCAGGCTGTTGGAAAGAGAACGAACAGAGTTTTGTTCCTCTCTAGGATCCCAAAGGGCGCAGGGAAAATGAAATATGTGTGGAGATGGCTGTAAAGTGAGAGACATGCTTTTGGCATAGTCATGGGGGTTTTAATAGGATATTACTTCCAGCTAGAAGAGAAGATTGAGGGACACACTCAGGTCTGTGCTACACAATGCATTTCCCTTTATGTTGGGAAGATCTGCTTTTTCTTCTGCAGCCACTGTCTCTTCCTCTCTGTATAGTAGGAGTGAAATTGACCCTATTCCCAACATTAGACTTTGCTCAGCTGGTTAGGGTAGTATACTCTTCAGCTATGGAAATTATCTTGCAGACGGGTCCATAACTCAGTGGTCATCATGAGAGCCCTCAGCAGCCAGATGTCTCAAAAGAGGAAAGTGAGTCACAGTGACTCAGTATAGAAGAATCAAAGAGATGGAAAAATACAGATTTCTGGGGTTTGGCAACCAGCTCAGTGGATAAAAGTTTACTATGCAGGCATGAGGACATGAGTTTAAAGCCTAGCATTCATGTCAAAAGCCAGGTATAGCTGCCTGTGCATACCTGTAATTCCAACATCATGAGAGGTGGAGACAGGAGGATTGCTGGGGCTTGCCGGCTTCCAGCCCATCTCCAGGTTGCCTACGTAAGACAGTATCTAAGGAATAAGAGAGCCTGATTGAGGGGAACACGTGATGTGATTCTCTGGTCTCTGTGAGTGCATGGGAATGAACATAAGCACATGTATGTGCATATACTATAGACACATATATACCAAAAATGTATATACACACACACATGTAATTAAGTAAATTAGTAAAATTATATGCAGATTCGTAATATCACTTGGGAACCTGATCTAGGCGAATCTTGAATTAATGCTGTTTCAGAAGACACAGTTCTGTTGCTAAGTAAACTAAGCAAGTTTAAATTGTGATTATTTTTATAGATTTACGTATTTTATATATATATAGCATTTTGCCTGCATGTAAGTATTTGCATTATTTATGTGTGCCCTGTCCACAGAGGTCAGAAGATAACATTAGAATCTCTGGAACTGGAATTACAGATGATTGTCAGCCACCTTGTGGGTACTGGAAATCGAACTCAGTCCTTTGGAAGAACAGCAAGTTCTCTTAACAGCTGACCCACCTCTCAAATTCCCAATCTGGGATTTTAAGACCCATTTAGAACAGTAATATTTTAATTTGGCCACGATTGGTAGGTAGTCTTTGCCTTTGGGTATAACGAGGAAGTTGTAGGACAGCAATGGAGGGAGAGGTAAAGATGCAAGCACATAGAAGTGTCTGGAAGATTACAAAGCATCCTGCTTGGGTGCAGTCAGGAGAGTTAAGAGACAAGTCAGAGAATGAAAACAAGGAGTGAGATGAGATTTCAGAAAATCTTTGGTTCTACACTGCAAGGATTTAACATGGAGACGAAGGAACCATTGGGGATTTTAAAGGCAAGCCTGTTCCATGCTGAGCTGTGCAGAGTGGAAGCAGGCAGATGTAGAGGACGGACGTTTAAGGAAATAATTATGGCAGAGAGAGCTGTGTGATAGACACATAATTAACACTCTTGCCAAGTGTCTCTTCTTTTTGAGAATGGGAAATTCACTTCTGCTTCCTTCCTGACATCAATTTGTGTTCTGTGAGTTGATTGGTTCTCTTGAAGCTTCTGTTGGCTTTAGTATCATTCTTGGTTCCTGGGAAAGCTGGAGGTTTCATTTTACATCCGTGCACATATATGCACATGCAGTAGCCAGCCATAAAATAAATCTTCATTGAAATCCTCTTCCCACTCAAAATTCTTCAAGCTATCATTATTAGTTTAGATTAAAATGGAGCAAAAGATTTTACCTACCACAATCATGTTGACATGTATAGCGTAGTATTTTTTAACAATAATACTTAACTTCTCATTAACCTTTTCAGTTTTTTTTTTCTGTCTTGGTTATTCAAACGAACATGTGCTGGTTAGTTTAACAGTCACTTTGGCATGGCCAAGAATCATCAGAGAAGAGAATATTAATGAAAAATTAACTAGATCAAATTGGCATTGGACAAGTCTATGGGGGAAGATCTTGATCGTTAATTGTTGTAGAAAGACCAAGCCCACTGTGGATAGCACCATACCCTAGGATGAGGATCTTGCATAGTATTAGAGGATAAAGCTAGCTGGAGCAAGCAAGCAAGAAGGGTTCTTAGTATTTGTTTCACTTCGTTCTTGACTATTGGATTGTGACTGGCTGCCCAAGTTCTTACCTTGACTTCCTCTCAATGATGAACTGTAATTGTAAACCTAAAAACTGTTTTTTCTTGTTTATTTTTTTTTTTGCCACCTTTTCTCCTAGCAACAGCATGAAACTAGAATTTGTCAAATAATTATCAAAATGCCAAACAACTCCATCAGAGAGGACACATGCCGCCTTGGAATCAGTCTCCTTCCCTGGATGTCCTTCCATGGTTGGGACAGAATTTTCTTAAGACATTATTGGGATTAGAGAGATAGCTAAGCTGTTAAACACATGGCGTGCTCTTGCAGAGGATCTGAATTTTATTTCTAACACCCGAATCTGGTGGCTCACAAGTGCCTTCAATTCCAGCTTTAGAGTATCAGCAATCCTCTTCTGGCTCCTGCAAGGCACCTGAACCCTCTTCAATATGCCCTTCCCCCAGCATACAATTAAAAATAAGATAAATCTTTTTTAAAAGACATTTTGAGTTTTCTTAAGAATAGTAATACTTAGTATTGGAATACTAGAGAAGTATAAACCCCATTTAGAACATTAATTGGGATTAAATGTGATAGTAGATATTAACAATGAATGCTTTGCTTGGAACATCGTGCTGGGGATATTTGAAACATGAGGTCAGATTTATAAATTATTAGTAAATATGGAAAAGTGACTCTGATAGGTATCAGAGTCATTAGCTTGGCCACAGGTCCCTAAAGCCCATACATCTTTCTTTCCCTGTCTTCTTTCCTTCCTTCTTTTTTCATTCTTTCTTTTCCCAACATAATATTTGAGAATTTCACATCATGGATCCCGATCACACTCACTCACTTCCCAGTTCCTCCCAAGTCTACCCTTTACCTTGGGACCTACCCTAAAAAAAAAGTTAAAAAAAAGCCTAATTTGTGTTACCCATATACTTACTAGAGTATGATCAAACTCCCAGTGGCCAGACCCTTAAAGAAAACTGAGTCCTTCCCTACCCACACTCCTGCTTCTACATCCTTTTACCATTTTAGGAGTTCTCTTCAGTGACTCTCTGTCTAGGCTGTCACTTCTTCTGGGTGTGAGGGTGGGTAGGGGTTGTCACAGAAGCTTGCTATGTCCCTTTTTATCATCTCTGAGTCTTCAGTCATTAATATATCTGTAAAAATAGCTTCCTTGCCTTTTACAATCATGGAACATGGATCATGGACTTCTACTTGACATCTGGTGACTGCATGGACCACAGACATTCACATGGTATCCAATGTCAGCATATGCCACATACCTCAGCATGGTCTTCAGTGGCAGAACAGATCATGGACATCAGCATAGCCCTCTGCAGTACAGGCCAAGGACATCATCAACATGACCTCCAGTGCAACAGTGGTCACAGGCACCAAAATGGTCCCCAGTAGTAGCTTAGAGCATGGACATCAACATGGCTTCAGGCAGAAGCACAAACTCTGACATCTGCCTGGCCTTTGGTGGTAACACAGGCCATGGACATCAACATGGACCCCAGCTGCAGTATGACCATGGGTCCAGAAATGTAGGGAATCCTGCTTCACTTTAAGAGCTGCCTCAGGACATTCTGTCCAAAAGGAATGATGCTCAAACTTAAGAAGTCATAGGACTGCTTACTGAAAATGTGGACTCGCAGGCTTACCTCTCACTAGGAATGCTGACTCAGTGGGTTAAGGGTTTGAGAGTACCATATCCCTTTTAGGCTCCTATGTGTTCAAACTGGTCCCCAGTTGGTGGTTTTGGAAGGTTGTAGAACCTTTGACTACTACTACTTATACTACTATAAGAAGTATATCAATAGAGGAAGGACCTTGAGACTTTATATCCTGACTCTATACCCTTGTTTACCTTTGGCTTTCTGAACCTGGATGTAATGTGACTAACCAGCTTCCTGCACTTCTCACCATGCCTGCCCCACCATGATAGACTGTCCCCTGGAACTGTATGACAAAATAAGCACTCCCTTAAGTTGCTTTTGTCACAGTATTGTCCCACAGCAACAGGAAGCATAGATGGTAGGTATGAAGAGCACAGAAGCCACATTTTATGAACACAGTAGCCCATTAGTGACATCTTTCCAAGCAGGCTCTGAAGGCATGTCAGAGAGCCATAGAAACATGGGGAAGAGACCTCTAACCCAGGTGTAGGTCATTCTATCTGCCAGAAAAAATGGATTAGGGAAGAAGTATGTAACCTGTCATACTTAGGGTTACTACTACTATGAATAAACACTATGACCAAAAGCCAGTTAGAGAGGAAAGTGTTTATTTGGCTTACACTTCCACATTGTACTCCATCATTGAAGGAAGTCAGGACAGAAACCCAAACAGGGAAGAAACCTGGATGCAGGATCTGATGTCGAGGCCATGGAGGGGGTGCTGATTACTGGCTTGTATGGCCTGCTTTCTTATAGAACCAAGGACTACCTGCCCAAGGTTTGGGCCACCCACAATGGGCTGGGGCTTTTCACATTAGTCTCTGATTAAGAAAATGCCCCGTAAGCTTGTCTGCTTACAGCCTGCCATTATGGAAGCATTTTCTCAATTGAAATTCTCTCCTTTTAGATGACAATAGCTTCTGTCAAGTTGACATAAAACTAGCCAGCATATCACTTTAAGGATCTCTTATCAGCCAAGATGTGACAGCTTGATCAATAAACCAGTTATAAGAGCAAAGAGAGCACTGACCCAGGAATGCAGTCTGGCTGTAACATGGACATAAACTGATTCCCCGGGATCTGTTCCGCAGTACCATGAAGCCTTCGGAAGGTGGCCCTCTCTTTGGAACAAGTTTGTCATTGGGGTTGGGCTTTAAGGCTTCATAGTCCCACCCCACTTCCTGTCAGTCTCCTGCTGTTTGATGATGGGCACAATGTGAGCAGCCTACTTAGCATCCTGCCACCATGCCACCCCTCCCCCAGTGGACTCTACATCTTGGAATTGTAAACCAAACCTAAACTTTTCTCTTTTAGCTTGCTTATTGTCAGTTATTCCCTCCACCCCCTGTCAGAAACAAGAAAAATAATTAATGCACCAACCATTTCAGGAGGTCATTGTTTTGTCTCATACTTGGGATGTACTAGAATGGACTTGTGACCACTAATGAGGAGACATTGTTTCTCTAGCTTTTGTTTTCTTCTTTTCATCCAACCAGAAGACCCTTAAACTTTCTTCCTAATAAGCACTACCATCTGAAATATTAATGGCACACATCCATGGACTATTTCTTTACACACTATGTAAACATCAAGATCCCCCATGAACCAGGATTCACCTGATGATGCTCTTACTGCTTCCACTGAAAACATGGACCAAGGACACTATGTCTTGCAATGAAATCTTAATATCACTTAGTTTCCCCAGTGTAATTTCACATGCAAGCATACTTTTTTAGAGGCTTCTTAGAGTTATCTTCAGAGAAAAAGCATAGCATTATATTCATCTCCTTTCCCTTCTCACACTCTGTACTTCAGTGCCGCCTATATTCATTGCTTCTGCTTCGCGGGCTGTCTCGGCTGGCCCCTTTCTCTCCCACTGAAAGTTGCTGGTGAAATGAGCTTTGTTGTACTTTCATGGTGATCCTCACCAAAGACGCCCTGTGCCTCCCGGTTCTCCTTAGATACCACCCATATCAAGCAAGCCTCTCCCTGCCCACATTTCTTTCTATTTCATTTTATCTCCAAGCACAATACAGCTGATCCTTCTATTCCTTGGTTTGAATGCCTAATGCTGGAGGTGTCCCTTTGCAATTTCACATGCAAATTTAAGGCACATTTATTCCAGAAACCATGCTTATCCCAGCCTACAGTGACCACTCTCTTCTCAAGCCAGACTTTCTATGTTTAGTATGCATCCATACACTCCCAAGGGTCTACAATAAGACATCCCTACTCACAACATCAAAGAAAGCCCCTGTGATATTAGTTATGTCAGTAGTCAACCTCTGCATCCCTACTGAATAGTGGGTGTTTCCTAGAGAGGCCTATAGTGATGGCAGCTTAATGTACAAATAAAAAGTTCATTGTTGCTTGAGTCTATTCTTTTTTTTTTCAACTTTTATTAGATATTTTCTTCATTTACATTTCAAGTGTTATCCAGAAAGTTCCCTGTATCCTCCCCCCTCCCAGCCCTGCTCCCCTACCCACCCGCTCCCACCCCTTGGCCCTGGCGTTCCCCTGTATTGGGGCATATAAAGTCTGCATAACCAAGGGGCCTCTCTTCCCACTGATGGCCAACTAGGCCACCCTCTTCTATATATGCAGCTAGAGACATGAGCTCAGGGGTACTAGTTAGTTCATGTTATTCTTCCACCTATAGGGTTGAAGNACTTCACTCAGGATGATGGCCTCCAGATCCATCCATTTGTCTAGGAATTTCATATATTTATTGTTTTTAATAGCTGAGTAGTACTCCATTGTGTAAATATACCAAATTTTTTGTATCCATTCCTCTGTTGAGGGACATCTGGGTTCTTTCCAGTTTCTGGCTATTATGAATAAGGCTGCTATGAACATAGTGGAACATGAGTTTATTCTTTATAGACCAGACAATCCCCTCCCCATATACACACCCATACAGTCTCTCTTCCAGCTGCTATGGCCTTTAAGCCTGTTGCAACTTAAATGGAAATGTCAGACAACACAAAACACAACAGAAGAGAGACACATCATATTAGTTAGATGTAGGGGACATCGCTGTGTATTCTGAATGTCTGGATTTCAATTTCTTTTTAAGTAAGTGATTTATTTAAAACTGTAAGGTTCCCTGGTTATGTATTCCTAGGTATGAGTCCTAAAGCTCCACAGGGGCATGGCAGCATTGTCAAAGATTGCTGCTGGCTTAGGGTGGCCTGGGAGTTGCTTACATATAAGGGGGAAGATCCTTGAGTTTTCTGCAAAATGGAAAGTATAAATTCCTTACCTAAATGCTGGGCAAGGCCAGCATGACCTTGTCTTAAAGATGAGACCATTGCCATTGGAGGTCCTGAAAAAGGTTCTGGACAGGTTGGAAAGGAATCATGAAAACTCACCGAAACATGGTAGGCTGGGTGGTTGGGGTTGAGGGGAGACCAGATCATCACTGAGTTCTTTCCCAAGAACAGGAGACTGCAGTACAGAGGGCTCCTTCAGAAGCTGACAGGAGTGATCAGATTCCAGGATCAGTCTCATGTGTTCCTTATGTGCTGTGACTGTCAAATAGAACCATCACTACACTGCAGAAGTATAAAGCTGTGTCATAAAATGAAGTTACTGTTGCTGCTGTACAGAAAACCCTTCATTAACCCTTATCCTCACCCTATTCATGAAACCGCCAGGATGCTCTGTCTAGGTGTTGAGCAGTGGTTTCTTGTATAGCCTGTTTGCATATCACATTTTTTTTCCTCACACAGAAACTTTGTGCTTTAGGCAAATTGGGTTGTTTTTACAGAAATCCAGTGATGTTTCAGCGATATTTTAATTACCCACTCCAAAGAGCACTTGAGTGGCCTCTCTAATTCACATAGACCCAGAGAGAAACCATTAAATCTTATGTTGAAAGTGTTCTCGAATTCCTCCTCACTCTCTTTCCATATTAATATCATCTTTAAGGCATCCTGGGACCTTTCTTGGTGTAGAGAGTTCTACAACATTGATACTGTAAGTTGGTAGAGTAGCTCCCACCTGCAATGACAAGCATGTAGGAGGAGGAGAAAAGAAGCTAATTCAAGACCTGTCTGGGCTACATAACCAGACCTTGTCTCAAAGTAAATATAGATAAATAAAGGTTGTGATATAGGTCAGTCAGGAAACTCCTGAGTTTGTAAACACAAGGACTTATGTTCAATTTCTAGCACCCATGTACAGCAGCCCACACTTGCACTTTGAGTGACAAGGACAAAGAGATAGACTGATCCTTGGGACTCACTGGCCAGTCAGCCTAGGCTAGTAGATGAGTTCCAAGTCAAGGAGTTACCTTTCTCAAAATACAGGTTATCTAAGTAGATGGATCCCATGAATCACTAGAGACTGACTTCTAACCTATGCATGTACGTGCACCTGTCTCTTGAGTAAACACCTTGTGCTATTTACATAGGCTTTGAGCTGGTTTATTTTGCCCTCGTAGATGAAATAAACACCTCTTTCTCCTGCGTGAACTTGAACTATGGAGAGCTTGAGACTCTATAAACTTCTGTGAGTGACCCCAACAGTTGCAAGTTTGCCATTAACATGGGTAGACTCTGACCTGTACCCATGTGTATCCCACTGAAAAAGCTCATTGTGCTTTAGGCTGGTGATCTCAAGTGTGGTGTTTGGGGCAGTGGCTGCAGCAGTAGCAGGGCACCTGTGCAGACAGCAGATTCTCAGCCCTACCCTGACCTGCAGACCCAGGCACCCCATGCACCCACCTGCTGACTTGGGGACTCTAGGCAGGTACTCCCAATCTCTTACTTGCCATGTGTTGTGCTAGGCACATCATTAACTACAAAAGGATGAGCTTTTGGTTTCTGCAAAGAAGAGTTTATGATTTACAAAAACAAGCAAGCAAGCAAGCAAACAAATAGAAACATGACTACTCATTAACTGGAACAAGTTCAAATCTACTTAGTTTTGGGCAGTATTCCATCAAACCTTTAAAAATGTTTTGCTTTAGACCTTAGTGTTCATGTATTACTGTCACTTTTGTCACCCCTTTTTGTCAAAAGGTAATCTGCTAATTTATTAAAGTCATAAAAATTGCCACTTAGTCCATTTCAACAAACATTAAAGTTTATCCCAAACCAGGCTTTAAAAACACAAATGCACTCTGTCTAGTTTTCGCTGTGTATTTTTATGGAATCTTTAGTTCGTGAATTCTCAGTGTCATTTTTGGAAGGTGGTGAGACTGACTAGAGCCCTGACTGGAGGGAAACCCTCATTGGAGCTGGGGCTTTGAAAGGTCTATCTGCTTTCTGTATCTTGCCAACTCCTTTTTGATGTCTGCCGAATCTGTGTGTCTGTCTGTCCCCCCCCCCCCCCCCGCCTCTCTCTCCTGACAACTATGATGTGAGCAGCCTTATTTTCTGCATATTACCACTGCTGTGCTTTTCTGGCCTTCCTCAGACTCAAAGTAATGAAGCCAGGCAACCATGGACCAAATCCTTTGCAACTGTGAGCTTTAAACTGTTTCTCAGGTGTCTGTCATGGCCCCAGAAACCAACACATATATAGCCAATGAAACAGTTATTTTTAGTATTTACCCTGCTCAAATGACACATATGTGTCAGTTTGAAATGTAGTTGTGACTGTCATTGGAAACAGAATGTACGTGTCTGTGTTAAGACTTGAATTCAAATCAGCAGCGGGTAAGAGCAAATATTGATTGTTACTCAGTTAGATGTTGTTTTGCTCCTCTCAACTTCAAAAACATTTACTATGGATAGACATGTGTTCTGGCATAATCATTCTGAAGTATTAAATAATATGATTTTAATCTACTTTATATTATATTTGAATTTATGAAACTACTTGTCACAACTGAGCTGAACATCCATAAATTTCATATCAGAATTCAAAAGACTGTTATAAAATGGGATTTGGGTTTATGAAGGTTGAAATCAGGATAGGTGAATGGTGCCATCCCAATGTTTGTTTGGTTTCTTTCTATCTCCCTGTCAGGGTTATGAAAACTGCCCTGCCTAGGGTCTGAGAGCTTGGACTGAAGCATCTTCCAAGTGGGATCTGGTCATTTTCTCAGCCCTCTGGTCCATCACTTGCTCAGTGCTGTTCTGAGTCAATCTTCTCAAGAGCATGCCCTGGGTGGGATGCCAGTGACAAGTGCCAGATGGGTGCTAGAGGAAACGGGCAGAGTAAATAGGGTGGGTGGCCTGGAGTCATCATGACAAAAGCAGTCCCCTCTGAGAAGTCAGGTCGAAAAGAAACCAGCAGGAGGAGTAGGAGACAAAACAAAAACCCTGGGCAGGCTCCATCTTGTGATGTAGGATGGATGGGTGTGTAGCCCAGAGAACAGTTAGAGCTGATGGGAGGGAGGTCAGAATGACACAAGCCACCTGGCCAGGCACAAGCACTGGTCAAATTCTTTGGGCCTCACAGGTTTTGGCAAGACAATTAAATCTTATTTTAAGAGCAACATAAGCCCTTTTGAGGGCTTTAGGGAAAAAGCAATATAACTGAGTTTGCATTATAAAACAATTCCTCTGATTGCAACGAGGAGAATGGCCTTTGGATGTTCTGAAAATATTTGTTTAATAAATATGTATCCAAATTCATTTTCACAGAGATGAATAATATATCTGTGAGTTCAATCATACAGAAATTCCAACAGGCTTCAAACCTGTCTAAACTGCACCCCACACAGGCTCCTGTTTCTACCTCACAGTAGTCCCTGTCTAACCTTCAGGTTCCTCATGGATGACAATAAGGACTTGAAGACTTCCTTCAGCCCAGGATAATTCAACAGCCCTGCCAAGGCTGCTCTGCTGCCAAAACTCGTTGGCTGTAAGCAGCTGGAGAGAGTATGCAGAGGCTCTGCTCTGCTGATCATCCTTGGCTTGGCATTTGTCTGCAGCTGGAGCCCTTTCTATAAGATCACTCAGCATCTATAAGTTGACTCATTTCCATACTGATTGCAAAGCTGGAAGTGTACACACTTGCCATTCTTATTCTTGGCCCAAATGCTTGCCGGCAGTAGCTCTGACGATGGGGCCTTGACACCACTTGGGAGTTATTGTCTCACGTGCTATTGATATGAGTGGGATTTGGAAGATACACAATTTGATAATCAGACCCCATCTGCAGAGTAATCACAAGCTACATTATGGAGAAAAAGCAAGTAAATGCTAGAGATGGAACTGTCTTATTTTCAACTTCCTTTACTCCAGCAAAGACTGTGCTAAGAGATGTTGATATGCAAAACAACTTTGTATTTTTTTAATATAACAAGCATCTCAGCATTTTAGCATTTATCTAAATACAGCAAGTGGCAAGCTATAAAACAAAATGCTCCCTTGTACATGATCTCATTTGCAAATGAGTTTTAAGAGGAATATATTTGGGAAAGGTATCTAAGCTGCAGAAAAGCATGTGACCATTAGACAGGTTCTCTTCAAGCTACCCACTCTCCTCTAAGATGATGGTACGGCCAATGGCAAACTGGTGGGTGGACCATACCAAGTCACCTTGGTTTTCTCAACTATAAATTGTGAATAGTATTATTACAACAAAATTGTGGTGCAGGGCAAAGACCCAGGTTGCATAATGCTTGTTGCACAAGAATGAGTACCTGAGTTTGAACCTTCAGCCCCCAGGTTGGTGTGGACATGGTGGTACATATATGTAACCTCAGCACTAAGGGAGGCTCAGGGGGACAGAAATGGGAGAAGTGTTCTAGAAATTTGTTGGTCACCTGGTCTATTTGAGTCTGTGAGATATGGGTTTAGGGTTGCAAACCTTAAAATGAAGAGCTATTGAGGAAGAAGTGTTGGCCTCTGGATTTTGTGTGAATTCATGTAAGAGCATGTACATCTCCCACAACACATGTATCCACACACATGAGTACATACACAGACAAATACCACAAACACAAAATTGGGGTGAGCATGCATTCATGAATGTGAAGTTTGGAATAGAGCCCGAAACACATTAAGAGCTCAGGACCACTGAGATGCTTTAATTGATTGTTGCACTCTTCTCCAATGCTAGACACACCCACAAGTTTCAGTGAATTCAGTCATCTACTACAAACCCTTAATTTCAATTTTCTTTCATCAAGACTGTATCACAGATAGTCTATCACCTGCACAACATGCCGAACAGCCTGGTTTCCATGTCCAACACTGCAAAACAGGAAGAATCCTGAAGATTTCATTTTCTTGTCAACATTGAGATTTGTATCATTAACGTGTTTAGACTTTAATTTTATGGACAGTATGCCATCTAGTTAACCATTAAATCAATGATTATTTTGACTGCCACTATTCTTATGCTGTTCATATAGTATTCTAGAACTTCATTGGCAGAGTTGTTGAATACTCCTAAGCATTTCCTTGCTGAGTGGGTTCCAAAGAGTTCCTATCCTCATGGTATCATCTCAAAATATATTAGAAAGAAACAGCCATTGAGTTCTGTTGCCCCCAAAGGACTTAGAACATGGTGGAAATGGATACTTATGCCAGTCTTCCAGTACTAAATCAAATGCTCTTTCTATGGGTTGACATAGAGTTGAATCAAGATATGTCCAGTACCTGATGACTAGAAGCCTGGGAAGTTTTTCATGTGGGAATATTAACTATTTATTCAAAACTGTAGCTGCAAGTGGACCTGTTAAGTTTGACTATAAATAGAATGAATACACGTAATCAACAAATCCTGATCTTTATCCAAACTCATAAATGACCCCCCACCCTCAAACCCAGAGCTTGCAGAGGACTCAGTTTGATTAGAGAACAGAGCATCTAAAACAAATGAAAATGAATCACAAGCTGTGGGTGAATTCAAGTTTGGTTAGTTCGCTGTCTCATAGATAAGATATGAATGAAATAATCATGATACAAAAATACATTGATTCCTGAAGAAAATGACCACTACCAATTATCAAAGACTTTAAAAGACTGCATTTAAATATCAAAGCCTGATCCTTTTATCATTATACCACAAGGATCCACAACTTCGTGTCCCTGAAAGTAAGCCAGCTCTAACAAGGATGCTTTACCCATGGGCATCATTTGAACCCTTAAATACAATCCAGGAGGAGTCAGTGACTAATGAACAGACAAAATTTCATACTCAAATTCAGAGTCTTAGCTTTTGTACCTCAATTTATGATTGAAGGTTACAGAGTATAAAAACCATTGAGGTTAAGTGTGGAGATGAAATTGGTCTCTCATTAGAGTTGAAAATTTCAAATTTCTGAGAATATATATTTAGGTACATCAAAATATAATGGAACACATTGTTATGGGTTTGAGATAAACAATATACACTCAGGAGTCAATCTCTCTAGGTCTCTGCCAAACTTTGAAGTTTGGCTGGTCTACAGTTGATGTCATACCATGATTTTAAAGCTATGTCAATGGAACAAATAAAGTGTATTCCTTTTTGGCATTTATAGTTATTTAAAATCCACAATCAGGTGAAAGGTTAAAAAGACTCTTCTTAGTACTCTCATCTCTAGAATGAGGGTAGAGGATTTTTATGTAGCCATTAAACGAAATACTAAAGATTTAAGTGACCACCACAATAAACCAATGGTCATTATCAAATGGCCAAAATGCTTGTTATCTTGCTCGTAGCAATTTCACACAAGAGCTCAACGACTAGAACACTTTCAATGTTTGAGTTTTTAAAAAGTTGATGCTGTTAAACACCCGAACCATTTTGTAAACAGATGATGGGGTTGACAGGGCAAGAGGTTGTATAACCCTGCTCTCTGCATCATCAGTAACTATAAGATAGAAATGATGGAGGTGGTGACGTGGCTGCCTTCCCAGGACCTCTGCCAATAATGATGCATGTTGTGTTCATTTGAGAACAGCAAAATAAAATGTTCTCCTGAAACCTCACAAGCTTCTGAGGGGACAAAAAAAGAGAAAGGAATAATTGGATTGGATTGGTAAAAATCAGTAACGAGTCAGTGCTTTGGGCTGCTATGTATGAGAATATGGCTGCCATTTCTGTTTTGTTTTGTTTGTTTGAGCTGTGCAGGGACCACAGAGCTTAACAGACTGAAAAGATATTGGTGTTGATCTACCAGCAAAGCCCAGACATTTTTCCTCAATGGACCATGAAACTAACTGTATAATAACAACCTGCATTTCCATAGTTTGATTTTTCCACTTAGGTGATCCTGAAACATTGTGAGTAATACATTCTCCTCTCCCATCCCCATTTACACAAGGTTCTGGTTGGGTAGAATGATCACACACATATGGTTTATATGCACACACATCTGTAGGTATATCATATGTGTACCATGTGTCACATGTGTATTAATGTATTTGTCATGCATATGTCTATGGTGTTTTCTGGTGCTCAAAAGAAGCCATAAATTGTATGTTGTTGATCACTACAGACATTCCTGCATGGGATATTTTTCACAAGTATGTAAAACAGAGTTTCTTGTGGATCTCCATTTTAAAGATGTATAAAGTGAAGCCCACAAATAACTTGGTAAATCAGAAAGTTACAGAAGTCCCTTGCCTTATTCCATAACCCTTAACTCTGGCCACAATGTTCTCCTCAATGGAAAACAAAAGAGGTGGTGTTCAGCTAAGTTTCAATTTCAGATGAACAACAAATAGAGCATTCTCCTCATTCCATATCTAGGATCATAGATACACAGTGGGTCTAGTAATTTTAATAATCTGAAGGACCATTCCATATTCCAAATATTTAATGCTTAAGTTCATATAAATCCATGTTTAATCTCAAATTACAATATTCCTGTATATCCTATGATTTTTATTTGCTATTTTTGTTGCTTTCTTCAAGTAGGTGACTGTGGGAACTAAAAAGGGGGCCATTGAAGAAGGGGAGGAAGGGCCCATGTCCCACCAGAGTTCCATCTATGCACTGGATAAGTGGACGTGGGAGGGCTGCCTCACGCTTTCTACTCAGCCCCTGGTGGGCATCCAAGCCTCTGACCCACTCTTCGGGGGGGTGGACAAGGGGCAGCCCAACCTGGGGGCCCTGGGGCCACACCCTGTAGCCCTGGGGTTATAGAAAAGAGGAGAGAAGGAAGAGAGGTTCTCACACCAGCAGGAGTGAGTGCAGCAGATCTTGATGAGCAGAGACTGTCTATGGTTTAAGAGCTTTATTATAGAGAGGCAGGGGGAAAGAGAGAAGGTAGAAGAGAGAGAGAGAGAGAGAGAGAGAGAGAGAGAGAGAGAGAGAGCTAGAAAGAAAGAGAGAGTAAGAGGGAGAGAGTGAGAGGAGAAGACAGAGAAGAGAGAGAAACCAGAGAATTGAGAGGTAAGAGAACAAAGGAATGAGAGAGGAGTGAGAGAGAAGAGAAGACAAAGAGAGAGGAGAGGGTGAGAGTGAGGAGTAAGAAAGGGAGGCAGGGCCAAGCAGCCCCTCTTATGGTCTTTACTGTTGCTAGGTAACTAGGGAGGAGTTTAGCCTGAAGGTCAGAAGCTTGGGACATTGCCTATGTGACTTCTAGCCATGCTTCTCTTGTGGTGGCTGTGGGGGCTGGTAAATTAGGCAGGATCCAGAGTTCCAGGAGCATAAGGGAATGTCATGTAGGTGAGTTATCACCCTTCCGGGTTCAGACCTTCGCTCAACTGGATACCAGGCTGTCTGTGCATAGCCCAATGCCCCACAGGTAATAGAATGAAAAAAATTTAGTGTGTTGATTAAAGAAATGTCTTTCCTTTTTCACAGGAACATACCCCTATAGTAGCAGAAGAACCTCACCTAGTAAGTACTGGGCTCATCAAGGGCCCATCACTACCACAGTGCAAAAGACACCATCATAGTCTGAAACAGTCTTCTTGACCCCTTGTCCCTGGTAGCCTAAAAGACACTTATCTCAGAATGTGTGCTTCAAAGCCACATGGTTTTACTGAGGAGACTGAGAAGGGAGTAAGAACATCAGATCCTTCTCCCAGCTGAGGTGGGTAGGAGACACGGTAACATGGAGAAAGTGAAGAAGCCAGTGCTGCCATCATGCAGATACTATGGAGTCTTTTGCCATCTGTTTTGTGGACTACTACACTCTCATTTTCTAGCACCATATTCGCACTCAATTCAAATTGGCGGAATCAATGAAAGGATGGATTTTTGCTATCAGCAGACATCAGAGAACAGAAACAACTAATATTAGCCAGCCTGCTGTTACTACAATGAAACACCAGAGGCTTTTAACTTTGAAAAAGAGAACAGGTTGGTGTAGACCAGATTTAGAGGCCCCAAAGCATGATTTCTGCATTAGCTCAGTTGTGTTGAGCAGATGGTAGCAGAACAAGGCAGGAGGGTGTGTAGGAGCATATTTCAAAAGAACAGAAGGACAGAGGACATAAAGATACCAGAGTCCTATAGCTACTGTCACACACATGCCACCATGATCTAAATAACCCAATAATGCCCTACCTCCGTAAGATACCATCTCCTAAGATTTCTACCCTGAGAACAAAGCTCTTACCTACTAACCATCAGAGGACACAGATTATACCTAAATCATATCTCAATTCATGTATAACTGCTTCAAGCTATAACCAGATTTTATCTCTTCCCCCCTTCTTCCCTCCCTCACCCCTTTATCCCTCCCTTCCCCTCCTGCTCTATCTGGTGTATGTACCCTTTTCTGTGTACATGGTTGCATTGGTCTGTACATGCAGGTGTATGAAAATGCATGTGAGGACCTGAGGCCGATGTCAGGTGTCTTCCTTATTCACCCTTCACCTTAGTTTTGAGATAGGGTCAGTCTGGATTGTGTCTATAGAGTCAGACTGTTTGGCCTGTCTGGGGAATCTGCTTGCCTCTGCCTCCCAGTGCTAATGTCTCAGATGCATGCCACCAAGCTTTCACCTAGGGGCTGAAGATCTGAACTCAGGTCCTCCTGCTTGCACAGCAGGCACTTATGAACGGAGCCTGCTCACCAATGTCAAAGGCCTACCTTTCTGAAGATGCATCTGTGGGATGTGAGGTTCCTTTTAACAGAAGGATGTTTCAGAGGTAGACAGAAATCCAGATGCTTCCTATCTACTTCTCCTGTGCACTGAGCTTCTGATGAGAATTTACTCAAAAGACGTTCCAGGGGACCGAGCTTAAAAATAGTCAAAATAAAAATACATTATAAAAGGTAAAACAAATATATTTAAAATAATGTAAAAGAAATCCCATTGCAAGCATGAAATGGCTGCAATATTCTGTTTAAGATTTAGAAAAAAAAAAAAACATCAGCATCTCAAGATCTTTGAATGTATTCACATCCTGTTCTTCAAAAACAGAGACAACAGCCTGCATTTGCTTCAAGCTGGCAGGTGGGGACAAAGGAGACAGCCTGCAGGACAGTGGAGGGAAGATGAACCTGGAGATCACCCCTAGTCTCCAGTTACCCCAGAAGGTCTGTCTCCATAACAGCAAGTATCGCCTGGGGGTGATAATTGCTTAGCAAATTAACAATACAAAAATTGGGGGGAGTATCACACACAATCTTTCCAGCACTTTGTCATATTGAAAATAGTGCATAATTGATTCTGCAGCAGCACCAAGGGAATACAAAGCCATAATCAGTGCTTCTGTAGTGTTTATATCTACAGTGGCGGATGTCTAATTGCATAATTTATCATTATGAAATAAACTGCAGCGATCACAGGTATGCATGGTAATCAGCTAGATGGTGGTACCAGCTTTTGTGAAAATCATTGTTGACATTTTTGATCCAGTGCAGAAGCCAGGCATAGAAAAACCTCAAATTTAACTCTGTGCGACTGAATTATGATTGCCATGCTAACTGTTCAGAGACCTGAGAATTCCAGTTTAAGTGTCATGTTTGGAAGAGGTTGTGTGTGTGGGGGGGGACAGGGAGCACATGAATCTGTGTGCATATGTGTCTAGGCCAGAGACCAACCTTAGGTGTCATTCCTTCATTTTTTTTGAGACACTGGAAACTGGTGCTTGCTGATTCTCCTAGGCTGGCTTGCATGTGAGCCCCAGCCACTCACCTGTCTCTACCTCCCAGTATGAGCATTAGTAGGGAGTGTCACCACACCTATCTTTGGATGTAGGTAATAGTGGTTAAACTCTGGTTGACAGGCTTGCAGAGCAGGTTCTTTGTGCAATGAGCCTTCTCCCTGAGTCCCTAGGCCTGCCACCTTCTCTAGGAAATCCTCTCCCTCTCTGTGCACCTGTCTGTCTGTCTGTCTTCCTGTCTCTCTGCCTCTGTCTCCCTGTCTCCCCCCCACCTCTCTCTGTCATTACTAGCCCAGTATCTGTAGTTTATATAAGGCAGTAGAGAAACTACCTTAGAAATGAACACAAGCTACTCCTGGTCTGCAGAACTTTCATTACCACAGACTATCTAAACTGTTATATTTCCTTAAGGTCAATCTCTACTCTCTGGATCTCTAGCTCAGCTACATCAGACCACTTCCCAATAGTGTCAGAACTCAGGACAGATACAAACCTAGACTAAGATAGCCGGCAAAACTCTCAATCACCATAGATTGAGAAAACAAGAAATTTCAAGACAAATCCAAATTTTAACTACACACACACACACACACACACACACACACACACACACATCCAGCCCTACAGGAAAAAAAAAAAAAAACAACTAGAAGGACAAGTCTAACCCAAGGAGGATAACAACATTGAAGAACACAGAAAATAAGTAACGCCATGCTAGCAAAAACAAGGAAAACACAAAGGTGTTATCTCAGATTAAAGAACTAGCCAATCTAATAAAAAGACAGAGAGACAGTGTCTAAATAAACAAAATAGAAATGAAAAGGGAGACATAACAACAGACACTGAGGAAAATGAAAGAATCATTAGGTCTTCCTTCAAAAGCCTGTACTCCACAGAATTGAAAATCTTGATGAAATGGATGATTTTCTAGACAGAACCACTTATGAAAATTAAATCGTGATCAGGTAAACTATTTAAACAGCCCTATAATCCCCAAAGAAGTAGTCATTAAAAGTCTCCCAACCAAAAAAAGTGGTTTTAGTGGTTTTCAACTACATCTTCAAAGAAGAGCTAATGCCAACACTCCTCAAACTACTCAACAAAATCAAAACACAAGGATCTCTGCCAACACATCAAGAACATTATCCACCATGAACAAGTAGGCTTCATCCCAGAGATATAGAGATGGTTCAGTATATGAAAATCAATTAACATGATTCATCATATAAACAAACTGCAAAAAAATCATATGTTCATCTCATTAGATTCTGAAAAAGCCTTTGACAAAATCCAATATCTTCATGCTAAAAGCCTTAAAGAGATTGGGGATACAAAGCACACACTTAAACATAATAAAAGCAATATACACCAAGCAAATCATATTAAATGGAGAGAAACTTAAAGCAACTTCATTAAATCAGGACAAGACAAGGCTGCCCACTCTCTCCCTATCTATTGAATATAGAATTTAAAAGTGGAGTGGGTGGGTTGGGGAGCAGGGTGGGGGGAGGGTATAGCGGGCTCTGGAGACAGCATTTGAAATGCAAATGAAGAAAATATCTAAAATAAGTTCTAGCTAGAGCAATAAGACAACTAAAAGACATCAAGGGGTTAAAAATTGGAAAGGAAGAAGTCAAAGTATCACCATTTGTGGATGATATGATAGTATACATAAGTGACCCCAAAAATTATACCAGAGAACTCCTACAGCTGATAAACAACAAAGTGACTGGATACAAAATTAACTAAAAAAAACAAAATCAGTAGCCCCTTCTTTATACAAATGATAAATGGGTAAAGAAAGAAATTAGGGAAACAATACTTTTTACAATAGCCACAAATAATAAAGAAAATCTTCATGTAAATGTAGCCAAGCAAGTAAAAGATCTATATGACAAGAACTTCAAGTCTCTAAAGAAAGTAATTGATGAAGATATCAAAAGATGGAAAGAACTCACATGCTCATGGATCAGAAGGATTAATATTGTGAAAATTGCTATTTTTCAAAAGCTATTTATAGATTCAATGCAATCCCCATTAAATTCTAACACAATTCCTTCTGAAGTTTTTAGAGAAATTCTCAAATTCATGTGGAAAAACAAAACAAAAACCCAGGATTGCTAAAACAACCCTGAACAATAAAAGAATTTCTGGAGGTATCACAGTCTCTGTTCTACAGAGCAATAGGAAAAAAAAAAAAACCTACATGGTATTTGGTATAGGAACATACAGGTTGATCAATGGAATCAATTGAAGATCCTAAAATAAACCCCTACACCTATGGACACTTGATTTTTTTTTATTAGATATTTTCTTTATTTACATTTCAAATGCTATCCTGAAAGTTCCCTATACCCTCCCCCTGCCCTATTCCCCCACACGCCCACTCCTACTTCCTGGCCCTGGCATTCTCCTGTACTGGGCGCATATAAAGTTTGTAAGACCAAGGGACCTCTCTTCCCAGTGATGGCCGACTAGGCCATCTTCTGCTACATATGCATCTAGAGACACGCGCTCTGGGGGGTACTGTTTAGTTCATATTGTTGTTCCACCTAAAGGGTTGTAGACCCCTTCAACTCCTTGGGTAATTTCTCTAGCTCATCCATTGGGGGCCCTGTGTTCCTTCCTATAGATGAATGTGAGCATCCCTGTCTGTATTTGCCAGGCACTGGCATAGCCTCACTGGAGATAGTTATATCAGGGTCCTTTCAGCAAAATCTTGCTGGCATATGCAATAGTGTCTGGATTTGGTGGCTGATTATGGGATGGGTCCCTGGGGCACTTGATTTTTGACAAAGCCATACAATGGAAAAAAGAAAACATCTTCAACAAATGGTGTTGGTCTACCTGGATGTCTGTATGTAGAAGAATGCAAATAGATCCATATTTATCACCATGCACAAAACTCCAGTCCAAGTAGATCAAAGACCTCATGTAAAACTGAATACACTAAATCTAATAGAAGAGAAAGTGGAGAGTAGCCTTGAACTCATTTGTATAGAAGACAACTTCCTGAAGAGAACATCAACAATTAATAAATAGGACCTCATGAAACTGCAATCTCTGTAAAGTAAAGGACACTGTCATTGGGAAAAAGGCTGCTGTCTTAGTCAGGGTTTGTATTCCTGCACAACACACCATGACCAAGAATCAAGTTGGGGAGGAAGGTTTATTCAGCTTACACTTCCACATTGCTGTTTATCACCAAAGGAAGTCAGGACAGGAACTTACACAGGGCAGGAACTTGGAGACAGGAGCTGAAGCAGAGGCTATGGAGGGATGTTCTTTACTGGCCTGCTTCCACTGGCTTGCTCAGCCTGCTCTCTTATAGAACCCAAGACTACCAGCCCAGAGATGGTCCCACCCACAAGGGGTATCTTCCCTTTGATCACTAATTGAGAAAATGCCTTACAGTTGGATCTCATGGAGGCATTTCCTCATCTGCAGCTCCTTTCTCTGTGATAACTCCAGCTGTGTCAAGTTGACACAAAACTAGCCAGTACACAATCCAAATATCCCAATTAAAAATGGAATACAGAGTTAAACAGAGAGTTTTCAACAGAGGAATTGAATTGCTGAGAAGCATTCCTGGGGGCTCCACCCTTTCAGAGGAAAAGGGTAAGGAGGATAAGATTAGGGACTGTGAGGGGGACAGAGATCAGAATGTAAAGTGAATAAAAAACAAAAACAAATAAAAATAACACTCAACAAGCTCACAGGTCATGGTATTCTTTTGTGAGTTTCTTGGCATCCTGCTACAACAAAATACCACATTAAAAAAAAAATCTGTGGCTTCATCCAGGCCCCCACCAGTGAAGAGTATTTTGGATGGCTTCATTTCTACCCACCTGTATTTTATCAAGGAGCACTCAGCTCCCTCCACCCCACACAGCCAAGTGAGGGATTGCAGCACGCTGCATCATTGTCATCTCTCATCTCCTATCAAACTGCAGGAAAACCTGGACTTCCCCTCAAAGTTGGACATTCAAAGACACAGCTGACCTCCCAGGTGGCTCAAATGGAGGGGTGAGGTGGACTGAGACTTTGATTCCATTTGGTGGTCATGAACCAGCTCCCCCACTTTGGTTTCATCACGGGACATTAGGAAGCAGAAGAAGGTTCTTTGGCTGCTAAAACGAGGGTCTCTCAAGAATGCTTGGCATAGAAGAATTACAGCAATGCCCAACATCAGTAGGGAGATTCTTACCATAGGTATAGATTAAGCCTAAGTAGAAAACCTTACTTTTCTTTCTGGGCTACTTTAAGGAAGCATCCCTTCACAATGTTCCCTTCGTGATTGGTAACAGGAAGCAAAAATAGAAGGCTCAAATAAAATCTGAGCACTTATAACAAATTCAAATGCTAATGAAAATTTCCCATCCTGGCATGAAACAGGGATAGTCCAACCTTGAGTCAAAGAGGAGAATGTTGAGAGGTGCCAACATTCAGATAACTATTTGATTAAAGCTTAACAACATCATTTAAAAAAAAAAAAGTTTCCCTAAACTACAAGAACACATTTGAAACAAATGGGAAAAAAATCAAGTCTTTCTTTTGGTGATGTATTTTAATCTTAAATATTATATGTATAATGTGTCTGTGTATGGCTCTGTGCATGTGAAAGTGTGGGTACCAAAAGAGTCCAGAGCATGTTACCAGATGCCCCAGAGCAGGAGTCACAGGTAAGCTGACTGACACGGGTTCTGGTAACCAAACTAGGGTTTTCTGCAAGAATAGTATGCGCCCTTAACCACTGACCCATCTCTCCATCGCTTGAAATAGGAAGTTTTTGATAAGGAAATAAATATTGTAATGATCCTGTAGAACTTTGTGTTCAGAGATCAAAGACAAAAGAGACAGGAACACTTCAGAGAAAGAGGGAAGGACCAGTGAACTGGAAGAAAGAAAGGAATAACACAACCCAAACGACAGTCAGAAAGCAGAAGAGAAACAATCACGAGGAGGGCCTCAGGGGCATGTGGCTTTGCAAGCGCTTCCTAAGGAAAGTGACCTATCATAGCTGTGCTTTTGTTTTTGAATGAATTTATTATCTATTCAGCGAGCAAAACAAAAGAACCATTAGCAAGGAGCAGATCATGGAGAGAAGCAGATGTGAGCAAAAGAATACTAAATTGAGTGCATACCAGGTGTGTTCTTTTGTGATTGGGTTACCACACTCAAGATGATATTTTCTAGTTCCATCCATTTGCCTAAGAATTTCATACAGTCATTGTTTTTAGTAGCTGAGTGGTACTCCATTATGTAAATATACCACATTTTCTGTATCCATTCCTCTGTTGAAGGACATCTTGGTTCTTTCCAATTTCTGGCTATTATAAATAAGACTGCTATGAACAAAGTGGAGCATGTGTCCTTGTTATATGTTGAAGCATCTTTTGGATATATTCCCAGGAGTAGTATAGCTAGGTCCTCAGGTGCCAGACTGATTTGTGAGTGGTTGTACCAGCTTGCAAACCCACTAAGAATGGGGGAGTGTTCCTCTTTCTCCACAACTTCACCAGCATCTGCTGTCACCTGAGTTTTTGATTTTAGACATTCTGACTGGTGTGAGGTGGAATCTCAGGGTTGTTTTTTGCATTCCTCTGATGACTAAGGATGTTGAATATTTCTTTAGGTGCTTTTTGACCATTCAATATTCCTCAGTGAGAATTCTTTGTTTAGCTCTGTACAGTAATTTTTAATAGGGCTACTTGATTTTCTAAAGTCTAACTTCTTGAGTTCTTTGTATATAATGGATATTATCCCTCTATTGGATATAGGATTGGTAAATACCTTTTCCCAATCTGTTGGTTGCCACTTTGTCCTATTGACAGTGTCCTTTGCCTTACAGAAGGTTTGAAATTTTATGAGGTCCCATTTGTCAATTCTTGATCTTAGAGCAAAAACCATTGGTGTTCTGTTCAATAAAATTTCCCCTGTGCCCACGTGTTCAACGCTATTCCCCACTTTCTCTTCTATTAGTTTCAGTGTATCTGGTTTTATGTGGAGGTCCTTGATCCACCTTGACTTGAGCTTTGTACAAGTAGATAAGAATGAATCGATTAGCCCCAAATCTCGAAATAACCAAGATACAATCCACAGACCACATTAAGCTCCAGAAGAAGGAAGACCAAAGTGTGTATGCTTCAGTCCTTAGAAGGGGGAACAAAATACTCATGGGAGAAAATACAGAGACAAAGTATGGAACAGAGATGGAAGGAAAGGCCCAGAGAGACTGCCCCACCTGGGGATCCATTCCATAACAGTCACCAAACCCAGACACTATTGTGGATGCCAAGAAGTGCTTGCTGAGAGTAGCCTTATATAGCTGTCTCCTGAAAGGCTCTGCCAGAGCTTGACAAATAAGTGGATATTTGCAGCTAACCATTGGACTGAGCATGGGATCTCCAATGAAGGAGTTATAGAAAGGACTTCCCCATAGGAAGAAATCAATATCAACCAACCAGAACCCCCGGAGCTCCCAGAGACTAAACCTCAAACCAAAGAGTACACATGGAGGGACCGATGGCTCCAGTCACATATGTAGCAGAGAATAGCCTTGTTGGGCATCAATGGGAGAAGAGGCCCTTGGTCCTGTGAAAGCTTGATGCCCCAGTGTAGGGGAATGCCAGACTGGGGTGTTGGGGGTGGGTGGGTGGGTGGGTGGGTGAACACCCTCATAGAAACACAGGGAGGGGGATGGGATAGGGGTTTTGGGGGGACCCAGGAAAAGGGATAACATTTGAAATGTAAATTTAAAAAATATCCAATAAAAAAACCCACCAACATTCTGAATAGCCCCATGAATTCTCCCAATGTCTATCCCTCAGTTGTAATACTGGTCATTATATAAGATTTCCTGTGGGAGGAAAGTGGACAAAGGATACATGGGATTCCTCTGTATGTTTCATTTTCAACTTCTTGTGTATGTGCAAAATAAACCAAACTTGCAAAGTCAAAAAAAGAAAGAAAGAGAGAGGGGGTGAAAGGAAGGGAAGGGAAGGGAAGGGAAAGGAAGGGAAGGGAAGGGAAGGGAAGGGAAGGGAAGGGAAGGGAAGGGAAGGGAAGAGAAGAGAAGAGAAGAGAAGAGAAGAGAAGAGAAGAGAAGAGAAGAGAAGAACCATTAAAGTAGGTGCTTCCAGAGCCAACCAAAGTAACAGCGTCCTATTGGGTGCTTCCAACCTCCAGGAGAAACCTACGGTCACATTGCAGGTTGTCATTCCATGGATGAGTGCCTGCCTTCTCTTCCCAATGAAGAACACTCCTCCCCCATGCTTTATTTTTAAACTAGGGGATAAACAACAGTAATCTATGTTAGAAGTGGTTTGCCTTGGAGTCATTGTCAAGGAAGCAGTGCTTAAAAACATTAGCTGTTTGATGTTTGATGTTCTCCCTTTCACAGAGACCAACCTGGCCTAGGAGACCATCTCAGATGACTCTTAATAAATAAGCTGAGTCTGAAATAGCCCCCTCCCTCCATCTTCGTCTCAGAGTCTAACCTCAATAAGCACAAAACAACCCAAAGGCAATTTGCTAATAAAATTTGCATTACAGTAACAAATGATCTAACATGCACATAATCAGAGTCTTGGTGAAAACAAACAAAAATTGAAACCATTAATTTATTTCTCTGACCACAATGGAATAAAACTGTAAGTCAGTAACAAAAAGACAACAGTAACATCTTCAAATACACTGTGTGTACTATTCAGTGCATCTGTGCCTAATGCATGCACAAGTCTATGGGAAGAGATGAGGATATTTCTTAACTAGCACACTGAGTGAGGGTGAAGTGGATATTTTAAATATGTTAGAAAAGAGGGATGCTCTTAGCTTAGCATGTTGGTACAGGCCTGAAAACTCAGGTACTCAAGTGTCCAGGCAGAACACTGTAAGCTTGGTACCACACTGGACAACTTAGCAGATGACTATCTAAAATAAAGCAAGGCGAGGTTTGGCTTAGACATTAGAAATTCTCTTGTATGCACACGACCCTAGGTTTAGTTCCCATCATGCACGTCGATGAAAGCTTGCTATTGACTATCTTAGCCTAATTCAGAAACCTATTTAAAAAAAAAAAAAGAAGAAAATGAAGTCAAAGCAAACCTGATCTTTTTCAGGTTGTGACAAGGGGTGTTTGCTGGCAGCCAGGGATACATAGCAATACCAACTACATACACATAAATGCATGTATCTGTCATTGGATTAAATTAGAAAATTACTAGTGATTGACAAAAATGAAAAAAAATCCTTACCAATAACAAGAATGATGCAGGAGCACCATTACATATGACAGGAAATAAAAGGGAGGTATTATCAACTTCTCTCTAGATATAAATATAACAGGTTTGATCATATGGTCAAACTCCTTCAAGCCATGCCAACACACATTGAAGAGCCTCTACCTGAAAACAGTTAAGAAAACTGAATTCATAGCTTTAAAACTTGTCATAAAGGAATATCAAAGCCCAGATGATTTTGCTAAAAAAAAAAAAATCTTTATGAAGTGTTACAAAGATCTACCTTCAGTTTTACATGATTTCTTCATAGTGATGAATAGAAAGGGATATTTTATAATTCCTTGTGAGTTTATTATCCCTTTGATAGCAAATCTAAGGCAATACAAAGAAATAAAGCTGTAAACCAGCATCTTTCATGAATACACCTGTAAAAACTAGTAACAGAATTAGCAGAAGAATTAAGCAATTTATGAAAAGAATTATGCATCATCACCAATGGAATCTATTACTTAGATGAAAGACTTGCCAATGTAACACACTACAAAATATTCAGGAATGTCAGACAGAAATTCCAAAAGAATATCCAAAAAATAGGGATGGAGAGATGGCTCAGTGCATAATAAAGTACTTACCATCCATGCTTGAGGATCTGAGTTCAAAACCCCAGACCTACATAAGGCTGGGCACAGTGGTACACATCTGTAGTCACTCCTAGAAGGAGATGAAGGCAGAGGCAGGAGAATTTCTGGAGGGCCAGGGACAGCTAGACTGCTATATGCATGAGAAAGGACAGAGTCTGTCTCAAACTAGGTGAAAGTGAGGGCTTCACCCAAGTTTGTCCTCTCATATTCTCCATGCCACATACCACACACACACATATATAGAAAGGTCCAAAGAATCTCCACCAAACAAAGAAAAGAAAACCCAAGTGACTAATCAAAGATCGAACACTTCTTCTCCACACTCAAGACCAAGGCAGGGTTGCTTACTCGCTTGCTCTTACCACTCCATCAGTGCAGTACCACAAACCATTCAAGACAAAGGATAAAGATGTCAGAAAATAGGAAATAAAACTATATCTAAAACAAGTTCTAGAAAAATAAGGTATAGGATATTAAGATTAATACAGAAAAGCTGATTCGTTGCCTATATAGAAGGAATGAGAAAGTGGACACAAAATCGAAAACATAACAATTTAGAGTAAGCCATTACAAATGAGATACATATGCATCTAATGAAACATACATGACTTGGATGCTGAAATCCAGACTGCCATTGAACGAAATTAAAGCATAAATTCCTCATGCATTAGAGGACCTGATATAGTAACAAACCACATTTTCCTCTCAATTATTGTGTGGGTTGGATATAATTACTGTCAGAATTCCAGCAAGGTTCTCTATAGAATAGGTATATATATATATATATATATATATATATATATATATATATATACTGTAAATGGAAATGCAAAGGATGTAGAAGTAACATATTTGAAAATAAATATGGGACAAAAATCTGTTTGTTTGGATTTAAAGGCTAAATATTTAGTCTTGGTAGTCAAGACTGTATAGAGTCCAGGAAGGTGTAGACTTACAGACAAATAGGGGAATAAAGAACACAGAAAAATGCAAAAAATAAAAATAAAAAGTTTGGGAACAGTGCAAAACAATCTGGTAGAAATCAGAAACATCTTAGCAAAGGATGATAGAATAATTAGGCTTGTGAAGACAAAGAAAGACAGAGAGAAGAGACAGAAAAAAAAAGAAAGAGAAGGAAATGGACAAAGAAACATGGAGGAAAAAAGACAAAAGACAATGAAATGACAAAAAAATATAATTTAACTACTTAAAAACACAATTCAATGCAAAATTGACTGTACCCTAGCCATGAAGCTACTATTGTGGTCTTCTTACTAAATAGAAATGTTACAAGCTGTCTTCTATATAACTGTGACATACCCATATGTAATTTCTGCTTTTAACTGTAGTTAAGGAATCTTCCCTCTGCAGTGGTCAGCAGTTAGTGAAAAAGAGTCATAACTGGTCAAAGTGCTGGTCAAAGTCCTGAGCATAGTGACTGTTGGCAGATCAACTCTAAATGAGTTGTCTTTATCAGTCTTTCCTTAAAGCTCAGGCAACAACATGGAAGTGGGGAAGGAACAAAGTAAGGGTCATGGAATAGAAAGGAGAGCTGTGTCCGGCTGTCCTCTGTCATGGTGTGGCTATTGCAGTCCTAAACTCACTGAATTTGTGGTTACCTTCTATTGAAGATCAAGCCAACAACATCAGTTAACACTCCAGAGATTTAGCACCAACTGGACCATGCAGATTATAAATGAAAAAGGTGGGGGCATGAAAGGGGCACAGAATGTGTTGGGGATGCTTGGGAAAAGGGGGAAGGAGGAGAATTAAGACACATGTAAACAAGTATAAATTTGTCAAAGAAAATAAAGATATTCTATCTAAAATGCACCATGCTATGGGGGGGGGGGAGATATCTGCTAGGAAGGGGATATAGGAAGTGGATGTAGAGTGTTGTAAAGGAAGAGAGAGGAGAAGGAAACAGTTAAGATTAAAGGTGGTGAAGGATGGGAGGGAAGGTAAAGAAGGAAAATGGTGAGGGATAAATAACAACAGAGGCATCTTTTTTCTGATTTTTAAAATTAAGTTATTTATTTATTTTGCACCCCAACCCCAGCTTCCCCTCCCTCCTCCTCCCAGTCCCTCCCTCTCCCCTTCTCTACCCCTCACCCACTCCTCTTCTTCTCAGAAAAGGGGGTGGGGCTTCCATGGATATAGACCAACCTTGGCATATCAAGTTGCAATAAGACTTGGCACATCTTTTTCTACTGAGGCTAGGCAAGGCAGCGATGGAAACTGATGCAGAGACCCACAGCTAAACATTAAGAAGAGCTAGGGAAACCTGAGCTGGCAAGGACACTACCAGAAAACCTACAGAATTAACTAACCTGAGCCCATAGGGGTTCATAGAGCCTGAACTGCCAGTCAGAAAACATGCACAGGACAGACCTTGACGCTTTGCACATATGTAACAAAGGCACATTGAAAAGGCCACATGGAAACCCACAACTGTAGAAGCTTTATAAAATATTCACATCCACATGGATAAGAAGAGTTTAAATGGAATTACTCTATAATGGAGTGACAATACTCCAAATAGACACCATATGCTATCAATAAAATCACTAGTACAGGAAAGGGCTACGTCCTTTTGAATTCCCATAGATCTTCTAAACAGTACAGACTATTGCCAATGCTCTCAATTAACTCCAGAAATTGAGTGCAAGATGCTATTGCTGAAGACACCACATACTTGACTTCTATGTTGTGAAGAAATCTAGATAGCAGTCAACTGGAAGAGTCAACCCTGCTGGCCAGAGTTCATGGTTTTAGAATGTTGTGCCCACTACTGAAGAAGAAAAATAAACTTTCATCTCACCTAACTATGAACACTAATTATACATTAGTACATAACTCAAGCCTTTTCAGAGGAGCTTCTTGTTGAAGTAGATGGTAGTAAACAGAGACCTGCAACTGGTCAATGTGCAGAGAACAGGAGACTTTGAAATGCTTCACCTTGTTTTTGAGACACAAGCTTTCACTTTTACAGAAATAGCACAATACTAGGCTGTCTGGTAGGGATTCCTACCCCTCCCCAGCTACCCAACACAAGGATTCCAAGCCTGTACCTCACCAGGCTTATTCATGTGCACTCTGGATACTAAAATCAGGTTCTTGTGTTTGCATGGTAACCACTTTAAGCCGATGAAACATTACTTCCATGTGTCCAGCCCAATAACCTAGTTTTCTGCACAGCATGAATCATCCTTTGAAATTATTTTGCTTGCTTATCTTTCGTAAATCCATCATCTCTGTCCCTTTCAGAGAAGAAGTATCATTCTTTCTATTTCCCCACAATTATGTTCACATTGCCAGTAATTTTCCAATGCTAGGGAAAAAATAACAAGATGAAGAGATAAATTAGAAAAGAGACAGAGAGTTACAGACAGGCAGTTTGCAAGGGAGTTAATCCAGCTTAACTGGTTGAGTTAGAGAACACCCAGGGCCTGTTTGAGCTCAGCTGTTCTGACAGTATGCAGGAGAGAGTTACATAAAGGAGCAAGCAGGTGAAATCAGTTTCTACCTTTGCAGAGCTTAAGATCCAAGGAGAAGATCACTATATGCCAATCTATCATTCCACTAATAGTAGAACTGCAATAGGTTTATTCAAAGAATGGAGCTGTAATCTTCTATGCAAATCTCTAGCAAGACTTGACTTTCTTGGGGAGAAAGAGAAGTAGCTTTACAGAGAAAGTGGCATTCTTTCGAGGATGTGAAGACTGCTATAATGAATATGAATACAGAGTAGAAGGAATAGTATTGTAGAAGGAGGAACAGCATCAGAGAAGTGAGGTGAACCATCTCTAGCTATGACACCCATGAAGTGTGTTGGCCCCATGAAACCTCAGCATCTTACCAGGACCCCTGGCCACATGAGGGAGCTGACATCAAGATTATCATACTCGATGCTGGATTCATTACCCTTCACAGAGTAAACACTGAATGACTCATGAAATTTTATCTGCCCACAGAAGACTTTTAATGTGCGTGTTTTATGACACTAATATTAGTGAGTCAGCCAGTGGACAGCCTTTAACATCAGTTTCGTCCCCCCATTCTTTTTAATGAAGTGTGGGAAGTCAGCAGGTTTGGCTTGGTTTCTTTGCTACTCTCAGAATTTTTCATTTGTCCGTGAAAGCATTTCCTGTTTGCTTGGTTCCTTTTCCATCAATTCACTGGGGGGCATACTTTAACTCTTGCCCCAGTGAAGTGGTCATAGGGAAGTCAGCAAACATGAGTATGGGATGCTGGCTTTCAGAAAACAGAAGGCTGATGCTGAACACTCTTCTCTTTAGCATCTACAACAAGCATCCGTCTGCAGCCCTACAAACACACAATGCTGGTCAGACCTTTATGTGTTGGATCTGTCATTCTCCATGCCTAGTTGGCTTCTCTTTCCACAGACCTGTCTTTAAAAATCTACTTAAATTTCATCTGCTTTGGGAAATCATACACCTCTTAGGATTATTTTGATCACAAATGACAGGAACTCTTCATTCTAAGTAGCTTATATTTAAAGATGAATTTCATAGTCTTGTGTGGCTGATTAGTCCTAGAGGATCTTGGCTTTGAGGGTAGCTCTGTTAAGGACACACCAATGTCACCAACCCCAGGTCGGGGCGTGGGGGGACAATTTGTTTATTTCTTCGTATTTGATTTCCTCTTCTGTACACATTCCATTCCCTGTAAACTTCTGGACTCACATCATCTGGGGACAGATGTACGGCCTCTCATAAATTCTTGGAGAGGGTTAGGCACATTCTCTTGGCATGCTTTGCATATCATGGCTAGCATCGGACTTGATTCTGTCCTCAGAGAACGCAAGGCTCTGATTCAGGAGACCAAGGTCACACATGCTGTAGAATGTTTATGGATACTTCTTCACATCAGATATTCCTGCCCCTATTTTCCTTTGTTGTTGTTGTTGAGTTATCTTTGTTTTACAGACATAATTTTACACTATAGCTTGGGATGGCCACAAACTCCAAACTCAAACTCACAGCAATCCTTCTGCTTCCATCACTTGAGTGTTTAGACCATGTTAGACTCTGGTTCTGCATTTTAGCCCTAGATATACTTAGAACATGGTACCTTCAATCTGGCTAGAACTTCATTCTGACAGATGAGACAGAGTTGGGAGTAAGAGTATGATGTTAGGGATGACAGGCTGTGACAAGTCTCCATGTAAAGATATCAGTCAGTAAGCATGGATTTCATAGCACACTCCTCCTCTCCATGTATAACATGGGGCACAGGAAATTATGGTTTAAGAAAGTGAGCTCTAACCTATATCCGAGAAACTGGGTAGCAGTTTGTCAAGCAAAAGTATAAGGAAAACAACATTACTAATTCATTTCTATATGCAGGCAGCTTTGTGAACACTTTACTTTCCACACAGGGATTATTTCATGTCTTTTCACTATTGAAAGGCACAGACTGCTATAAGAGTGTTCAGTAGAGTCTCTGAGGCAATGGTTCTCAACCTTCCTAAAGCTACGACCCTTTAATGTAGTTCTTCATGTTATGGTGACCCCCCCCACCATAAAATTCTTTTTGTTGTTATTTCATAATTGTAATTTTGCTACACTTATGAACTGTAATGTAAGTGTGTGTATTTTCTAATGGTTTAGGCAATCCTGTGAAAGGGTCACTTGACTCCCAAAAGGGGTCATGACATATAGTTTGTGAATCACTGTTCTAGAGCATCAAGAGATGTTTATGAGAACTTAAGCTTGAATAGTGACTTTAAAGCAACATCTGGATTAATGGAGTAGACAGGCTGAGAATATTCCAGAAAGAGAACATGGGGTGGGCTAAGGAATAAGAAAGCATGGCCTATTTGAGCACATTGCAGAAGAACACCAGAGTGGAATGTGAAGAAACAGCCTGACCCACAGACAAGTACCTGTGATGGTGTGTCCAGATAGGGTTCACTGAGTGTCTTGAGTCTGTCTAAATGTGAGTGGTACCATCCTAGGAGCTGGAGTCTGGACTAGATAAGGAGAGAAAATGAAAATCCAGGTGATCATATGTACTCATCTCTTCTGCCTGGCCCATATCCCAGGCCTCAAGATCCTGCCTCCATGTCCCAGCTTCATGCCTGACTGTATCCTTACTCACTGCAAACAGACATAAACCTCTTTTTCCATGACGGCCTTTCCTGAAGCATATCTGATCACTGAGAGCAGGTTTGGAACTAACAGACATGGTGTGGAACAAAACCACAGAGGCCTTAGTTAACCTTGGATTTTAGATAAGCTTCAGGGCTTGGTAAAGCTTCTGTATTCAGTTTGATTTTCATCTTTACGAACAGGAAACATTTTGGAGCATGAAAAAGGCACCATTAAGGACTCACTACTTATCAGAAAAAGATGCTTGTAAAGAGACCGGTTGAAGATCCATTGTGTAGATCTGCTGGAGATTGTTGTGTCATAAAAGTAGAGCAGAGAGAAGCATGTCTAAGGGATGTCCATGTGTTGAATCCTACAGGACTTGGATCACATCCAGTGTTGAGTTGGATACAGCCGAGTGGAGCAAAAAAGATACTGAGGTATCAGGATAAATCCCAGGGTGGTTGTGTTACCTCAGTATGAAGCAAAGATCAAAGGAAAGAAGCTAGAGAGATTAAGGTCCTATGTAGGGAAACAGAAGGACACAAACAGAGCTAGATCATCAGGGTACGATGTCCATGTGTGTGGGGGTGGGGGCGGGAGGGGTGCAGAACAAACAGAATCAGCACTGAGTAAGCAGGAACAGTGGGCAATGAGTAGAAACCCCAGGGTGGGGACCATGTAGCTTGTTGTCAGGAATAGGGCTTGTTTATGCCTAGACCACTAGCCAGGGAGAATTTCTGGGCATTTTAAATGAGAAACCGTATGAGTGAGTAAGCATGTTAAGTTGTCTCCTTGGCATGGCAGCAGATAAAAGATGGATTCAGACACAATGAGGGGATGGAGATGAGACTACACGAGGGAGATCAGTACAGAGGCTGAACCAGATGTTCGCAGAGATAGAAGGAGCTTGAGCTGTATCGTTTAAAGCAGGTAGAGGGTGGATAATGAAATCCAAGTCTAGAGAAGTGTGAATGGCTGTCATCTTAAATATTATGCAGTCCGTGAAGAATTAGACAGCTCCCTCTCCCTGAGGGAGTTTACAGTCTGGGGAGGGCTAAGACTGCTTCATTTTAGAAGCTCAAATGAGTCATAGAAGATGAGGGGGGTGTGAAACTTACAGACGATAGAAGTATAACTCTCTTTGAAGTGCTCCTAGTAAACCTAAGGGGGTGGGTGGGAAAGACAGACACACAGAGATAGATAGAGTGAGAGACAAAGACAGAGAGACAGACAGAGAGAGAATAGAAAGAAGTAGAAATCAAAATAGCACATTAGGCTATAAGCCCAAGCTCTTGTTTCTCTAAAAGAATCTGGTCCTTAATCTTCCACTATAACACACCTGCCCCCTGTATGGTCATGTTTCTCTTTGCTGGCAGCCATCAGAGTTAAGCACCTTCTGCAAATCACTCTAAGGAGACCCACTGCCCTCTTAGGAGTAGTTAATGATGGTTTCTAATGAGATTGGCCTAACCTCTGCTCTCAGAGAGCCCTGCTGGGCACCTTGGCCTCTCTCTGTCTCCGATGCTACTCCTTGGTGCCTTTTGTTGGTTTCACTATTATGCTTTCTGACAGCTTTCCATCCTGATGACAGCACTGGTGTCCAATCCAATTTCTAGTTAACATAGCAGTCTGGCCCTCCTCAAACTCTGTCCTAGCGTGGGATGCCATCAGATAACACAGGCTGCATTATGTATTATAATTATAATAATGATAATTCTGCCAGAAAGCTGGTCAAGGATCTCCTGCTGCTCTCCTCTCCCCACTCTAAACAGCACCATTTATAACCATGGCAGTGGGGCTGGTGGTTTTGTTAGAAAAGAAGATGTAATTACCCATGTCTTTTCTAGAATCATAGGAAGGAGACATTTCAGAGCAGGGAAGTAGGAAGACAACTGACAACTCCTCTATGGGCCACAGAATTTTTCTAAACTGTTTTTTATGCAATTTTCTCATTGGCCCATAAGACAGGCTGGGAGTAGATTACCATAACCATCCTGAAGTTGAGGGGATGTCAGAGAGGTCACCTCACAAAGCTAACAAGCAGCATGTGTGATAAAACAACTCTCTAAGGTCCTAGGTGTCTTCTCTTTGCACTTTGATATGCTGATAGAAGAAATATCTTAGGGAGGTGTCAGTGTCAACTTAACCTTGGGAGACAGCAGTCGCTGAAGCATTCTAGTGCTATCAAACTTGTGAAGGATGAAAACAGAGCCAAGAAGGAAGGTACATGATAGACTACACAGGCTATGGTTTCAAACCCTACCTTGGATACTGCTCAGAAGAAGTTCCAGACATGTGCCAATTGAATTGGAGCTGTGACCTGCTGGCCCTACTTCAATTCTTGAAGTCCTAATTCTTCCCAGTTCTCAACTATCCCCTTTGGGTGAGTATTGAACCCAGGGACTCACACATGGCAGGCAAGTTCTCGATCATGCAGTTGAACCCCAGCCCTCTTCAAGCTCTAGATTTTAATATTCTATTTTTATCAGAATGTTTGACATTATTCTTTTGACATTTCTTTATCAAGTATTCAGATCCCAAGTTCATATATAACTTGAAAGTCACATTTATGTCAAGCACCAAAATATACATCTAGCTATTATGATAATTGATATATATGTAAAACTAGAGATAGTCAAAACTGCTACTGAATTTGGGGAAAGTTTTTTTCCTTTCTTTTTTTTTCTTTTTTGTTTTTCTGAATGACTAATGTGATTTAGCTCCCTAAATCACATTTCTGGAAACTATAAGGCATCAGAGAATCAGTGGCTTTTAGCAGGTGATGACATTCAATCTCTGGTCTCAAGACTGAGGTGCTTGAAGAACAGAGACTTAATGGAAAAGTATAAGCACCTGGCATTGTTGTTAAATCTAGTTCCTTACTTTAAAATTTTCATCCTTTAAAGTTTTCTAACTTTACTAAAATTTTCTTATCAAAAATTTCTTACTTTACAATTTTTATGATTATTATTTATGCCCTGAAGTATGATTTATTATTTATAAAGTGCAGTATAATCTAAAAAAATATGTTCATGTGTAGTTATAGTCTCAAAAAAATGTTTCTAAGGGAAGTTAGTATCACAAGAATAGGGAAATCAACCACAAGACAGAAAGTGTTGCTCACTCTAGTGTCTGAAAGGAAGGAGGATTCTGCCATTAAGAGTGACTGGTAACCTTCAAGAAGGTCTGGGCTCAGAACCCACATCAGGTGGCACCACCTGTTACTACTGTTCCACAGTATATGATGCTCTCTTCTGGCCTCTTTGAGCAACTACATTTATGAGCACATACACACAGACACATGGCATGCATACACATCTAAATAAATAAATAAATAAATAAACAAATAAATAATTGGTGTATTCTGGATTCTATATATACCTGCTACTATATTTAAGCTATATAGCTCACAAAAACTTTGATCCCATTTCATTCTGTTCAATGTATATTTTAATTTACTTACGGTACTTTTTGGACTCCTTGGCTCTCTCCACATATTGTTTAGCTGGCGCACATTTGAAAGTGCTGTGACTATTTCTGCTGATAAATTCAAGTTGGAGTGGATTGCAGTTATTTCAATTTGTCTGAACTTGCCATGGTTTGTTTTATGGCCCGGTCTTTGGCCTCTTTTGTTCATGCTTTTGGGGTCTTGAGCAGAATGTGAACTTTGCTGCTGTTGGATGGAGCATTTGGCAAATATTGACTGGATCCTGCTGATGGATGCTGTTGTTGGGCGATTCGGTATCCTTATTGACTTTCTGTCTAGTTGTTCTATCAGCTGTTGAGAAAGACCAGGAAAGTTTGCAGCATAATTGTAGATTTATCTATTTCTCCCTTCGTTTCTGCTTTTGTCCTGGGAGTTGGGCCATTTTGTTGTTTGGGTACATCTGCAATGGATCACCGCATCTGGCTGGATTAATACTTTTATCAATATGCGTTGTCTCTTTTGGTGTCTGGGTGGATTAATACTTTAATCAGTGTGTGTCATTCCTTTCTTCATCTGGTAACTCTGTCATAAAAGTATATTTTATCTGATATTAATGGAGAATCTTGCTTGCAAGTCATCACTGTTGAAATGATAAATTTTTCTAGTTCTGACTGTCTACTTAAAGTATATTAACAATGACTTTCTTTTAGATATGCAACCAGTTCCTGGCTCACAGAGGGCTACCTTGGGACCCCATAAAGATCTCTTTTTAAAGTTAGCATAGTGAGCTTATTTTATTTATCATATTTATTAATCTGATATGTTTAACTTTGCTGATTTTCCCTCTTTAAGATGCTTTTAATTTTTGTTTCTGTTTTCTTTGCCAAAATTATTTGAACAGTTTTTATAATTTCATATGGATAATTTCTTGTGGGTGTCTCTCTGTGTGTGCATATGTTTGGTTATGTGTATTTGTGTTTGTATGGGTATGTGGTTATGTGTATGTATGAGTACATATATGTGTATTTGTATGTGTTTGTGTATATGTGAGTGTGTGTGTGTGTGTGTGTGTGTGTTTGTATCTGGTACTGGGATGAGACTTGGCAACATGCACCCAAAAGGCAAGGGCCTAAAGAGTCATGCATCTGTCCTTTTGATTTATAATTATACTTATTTGGTAGGGTTACCCCCTCCTCTTGGCTCTGTTCCCATATTGTATATGAATGATGTAATGCAGTCTACTTAATATAGAATTCCACAGCTTATGTTATAAGACTTACCTTCTTTTTTATCCTTGTTCTTTCTTTAAATCTTTGCTTCACCAGAATGCCATAGATGGGATTCCCTAAGGCACAATGTTCTGTTCTCAGCTGCCTCAGGAATGGAAGTCAGGCACAGCAATGGACACCATGGTTGGGCCCTGGTAAGGACACCGTCCTTGGCTTGAGGAGGGCTAAGTTTCTTTGTTTGTTTTATTCTTTTATAGTTTGGCTTATTTTTTTTTCCCTTTTCCCTCACATGTTTCAGAGAGAAAGCAAGCCAGCAATCTCCCCAGGGTCTCTTCTTGCAAAGATACTAACCCCATCATGAAGGCATCATTTAAACCCAATTAACTCCAAAGACTCTGTTCCCAGACACCGTGACTTTGTGAGTTTGGACATCAACAGATAAATTAGGAAGGGGACTCTGAAGTCCCTGGAGATGCATTGCTCATGTGGATTATACCATGTTCCCAAGCAACTTCACAGAAACACAGACTGAGGAGGCAAAGGCAGTGTTTAGATGTCATGGTGTTATGTGGTCTTTCTCCTTGCTGGCCTGTAGTACAGGATCACCTGCTCGGAGTCCTTGTGGCTTCCTTCCCTTTGTCCTCTGTGTCATGCTGCTAACATTATTGCCCCATTTTTCTTCTTTTCTTTCCTCTTTTTCCTAGCCTTATACATTATACAACTTGAGCACTATATATATATATATATATATATATATATATATATATATATATATATGTATGTATAGGCAGTTATTCATCCAGAAAGAGGTGCTAGGATCTGGGGTGAGGCTGTGAATAGACTTGGATTCAGTCAAAGCTGCCAATTCCTCTATGGAACCACCAGCTTCTATAGAATTAGTATTGTAAACTATGATACCGACTGCAATCAAACCCACACCATTTTATCTGCCAGCAGCTCAGAGCTAATTAGACACTAATTGAAAGAATTTCTCAACGCCTCATTTCACTGTGCGGGCATGGGCAATGCCAGTGCTATTTTGCATGTGAGGTTCTGAGGATGGCAACCACACACCCGAAGCCATGGAATATGTATCCAGCTCTCAACATGGATGAGAAGGATGGCTTCAGAGTTACGGAGCCCAGCATTTTCTAGTTGAGAGTATGTGTCACCAGTCATGCACCAGAGAACACAGGGCACTACAAAAAAAGAATGCTTGCCATTCTGGGGAAGCAACCACACTACTCATTGCAGAATGGAAGGTAGTTTTAGAGGACGGCAATCATAGATGTTGTGGCTAATCTTGACTGTCAATTTGATAAGCTTTGGTATCATCATGGAAACAAACCTGAAAACATGCCTGTGAAGAATTATGTAGACTCGATTAGCCTCTCTGTATGCCTGTTAGGAATTGTCTAGAGCTCGCCTTAAATACAGGCAATAAATCCCATGGATAAGGGTCTCCAACTCATTCAAAGGAGAAAGTGGGCTGAGCATTTGTCTTTGTCTGCTTCCTGACTGTGGATATGCCGTGACCAGCTGCCTCTTGCTCTTGCTCCCCTGACTTCCTGGCCATGGTGGACTATACCCTCCTAATGGGAGCCAAAATAAGTGCTTCTTGTGAGGCTGTTGTTAGGCTTCTTGTCACATTGGGGAGCTAAGTAAATAATACAGGCACATTTTCAGTCAAATTAAAGCTGGAAGCTATGAAAGAAGAACTGAAAAATGAGAAAACCTGCATGGCAGAGACAGGGTTATTTCAGAATAAGTCTGAGAGGTGGCCCTATACTTCTCTCTGGGAAGGGCTCAGAGGGTGTTCGGTCTGGCTAGGAAAGTCATGATTCTAGTAAAACCAGGTTGTGCTGGAAGAGCAGAGTGCTATTCAAGTGCTGACTTTGGGAAAGTAAAGCTGTCAGCCACTGGAGAGAAGGACTGTTCAGCAGGTAGACACAGGGGAGCCGGCTGGAATGATCTCCCATCTTTCTGTCCTTTCAAAGACTCCCTTTACAATGTAGTGTGACATGTCAAAGACATTGAGACTTGGGACATGAACTACATCCAACAGACCCACACATCTTACTGGGGTATTCAGCGGCTCAGAAATCTGCACCCACAGAACTGTAGCCTGGAGTTGGATAAATTAGAGTGTCCCATGAACCCGAGTCTTAGTTTCTTCTGAAGAAAGTATATGAGAATAAAAATCTCAGGACAAAGAGCCTGAGTATGTGGTTTTATTTTTACTTTTATTTGTTTAATTTTTATAAATTAAAGCATTCAGACCATTCTAACATGGAGCCATCATGGAGAATCACTGGTGTGTGTGTCGGGGGGGGGGGATGTGGGAAAGAGGGATGAGTTGGGAAGGATGGAGCAAGCAAGTAAATCTTAGCAAGAAGGTTAGGGGTTTGCGGCTAGTTTGGGGTACACAGAAAGACTGGCTTAAAGAGAAGAGGTTATGAATTTAGGGCTAGCCTGGGGTACACAGAAAAACTGGCTCAGTGAGAGGAGAGGCTGAGAGGTAAGGAGAAAAGGTGAAGGGAAAGAAGGGAAGAGAGAAGAGTGGAGGAAGAAGAAAGGGAAGGGAGGAAAGAAGAAATGAGAAGAGAGGAGACAAAGGGAGAGGACAGAAGAACAGAGAGGAATTTAGAGAGGACAGAAGCAGAAGAAAGGAGAGAAAAGAAATGAGTGGAGGAGAGAAGAAGGAATGTGACAAAGGGGAGGACAGAAGAAGGAAGGAGAGGGGAAAGTGGAGGAGTGTGGAAGGGAAGAAAGGGGAAAGCATGGATGGGGAAGGGAACAAGGGCAGACTCTTCTGGTTTTAGAGCACCTAAAGCTATAGCTGACTGGCAGGAATGAGCTCAATGGGGTCCCAGAGCCTTGTCATTGTGAGCAGAAGCTTCCAAAATACAACTTTGAATGTGTGCGATGTGTTTATCATCTTCAGCATCACATTTATCATTGACTCCTGTCAATTCCACAGGCATTACACCCAAGAAGGCTATTTGGGTAAATTGAACTCAGGTCCTTTGAAAGAACAGCCAGTGCTCTTAGTCCCTGAGCCATCTCTCCAGCCACTGATCTACTTTTCTGTCTTTTGTGCTTATTGAATAATTATTTTATATACCCATTGAGCAGAGCACACACCTAAAGTGTATGAAGACAACACAGCTCTCATACACATGCAAGGGTTGAACCCTGAGTCAGAACACAGGATGATGCAGTGCAGAAGGCCTCGGTGGCTTGCTGGGCACTCACGTTAGTCTACAGATAGAATACACCATGTCTCTCTGACAACACAAATTTCAGCATGACTATGGTGCCTGCAGTGTAATGGGTTCATATCAGGCATGCTACTCAAATCTGTGTACTAGGGTAAAATTGGAGGAGCTAGGAAACTCATCTCCCAAGAGAAAGTATGAGAAATATCCAGTTTGTTTAACTTTCCTTTGGAAGGTGAGCAATGCAGGGCTTTATTTGTATGATTAACACACTGTTCTAGGTTTTTTTTTCCATCCCTGTGGCTGTGACAAAGCACTCTTTAAAAAACAGTTTAGAGAACCAAAGAATTTATTCAGCTTGTAATTCCAGGCTACGGTCCATCATTGAAGGAAGTCAGAGAGGCATGCTTGCTGTTTAGCACATTACCACCTCTCAGCCAGGAGCTCACTTCACACCCAAGAAGTACAGTAGAATCCATACAGGATGCGTTCTGTCTTGTCCACAGTGTCATGCTTAGCTAGCCTAGTAGCATATGCTTAGAGAATGGTGCTACCCATAATGGACTGGGCCCTTCAACATCTATGAACAATCAAAAGCATCCTGTAGGACATATCCATAGGTAAATTTGATCCAGGAAGTCCTTCAATTAAGATTCCTTTCTCATGTGACTGTGGACTGTGTCAGGTTGACCTAAATCTAACTAGAACACCAAGGAGTGATCAGTAGATACTTTGTACTGTGTTTATGCCAAAGAATAAATACAGTATGTGCAGGAGAGAAGCAGACCTGGACTCCACCATTAATTTGACTTTTGGAGCAGGTAATATTCACAATGGTAAAGATGTTGTTAAAGTCAGAGTTTAATTATAAAGAATTCTCACTTCTATCCACAAAGAACCATTCTAATTTCTTTCCTCAAGCCAAGAAGAGCAGTCTATCTGAAGCAGAACTTGGTAATGTTGGATGTGAGATCATGAAGACATAGAAAGAAGATTTAGTAAATGCTCACTGGAATTGACCTCTGACTTTGGAAATGGTCACCAGTAGCGAGGAAAGCTTTAACAGGGAATCTCTATCTTTGTGCACTGAATAGACCAGAACATGGGCTAGAATTCCAACAGGATGTGGAACATTTTATATTTAAATCACTACATAGGCTCAAAATCCAAATACAAAGTGCAGATGGGACATGTGTCACTGCTTGGTTCCATGACTTTTTTGGCAGAGATAGGAAGATGACTCAGGGCTAGGTGGGCCAGAAACCAGGTATGCTTTCTTTATTAACACCCTGGTAGGAACTCAAGGAGTCACACAAAGAATGTGTCCTCAGTGCTGTAAATGATTCCCATGAAGACCCACAGGCCATAGGCCCAAAGCACCCAACACCTGAAGCCCAAGCTGTCCATCTCAGGGCCATCTGAGTGGCAGCAATACTCAAACTAAGGCACTTAGTCCCCAACCCCAGCACTGAACCTTCGTGATGCATCTATGCCCTGTTCTGGTTAGTTTCAAGGAAATTCAAAGGGAGACAGCCACCATGTTATAAGAATACAAACTCTCTTGACTTTTGATCTTCATTTTTGAGGGTTCTGAAGACTGGGTGAGCATCTTCAAGTGGTGTGTCCCTGATATCCGTTAGGGTCACACCAATATCTCCTATGAGTGACCTTAGAAAGACACAAAATGCTGACTACTGTGTATTTAATATTTTCTGTGTTTATATGTTTGTGTGTGGGTTTGTTCACATATGTATAAGAATGTGCTTGCATGCATGTGTACAGATCACACACATGTGTATGAGCATGTATGTGAAGGCCATAAGACAGTCTGAGTGTTGTTTCTCAGTGCTGTTTTTTTTTTTTAAGACCAAGTAAGGTAGAGTGATTGTCCAGCCAGCCCCAAGCATCCACCCATGTTACCCTCCCTAGCACTACAGTAATAAACACACACCACCCACTATTCCTGCTCTTCAGTTTGTATCACATGGGTTCACACAGGTTCTAGAAGTGATCCTCATGGTTGAACAGCAAACAAACCACCTCCCCAACCCCATCACTTTGGGTTTTTAAAAGAGCACTTTTGAGGCTACTGGGGAAAATGTTAAGTAAAAGAAATAGTGCAAGGAGGAAAACCAATAAAAACAAGAAATTCAGGAGAACTTATGGAGTGTATCTCCTTACCTGCTTCAGTACCTCCTGACTGTGTGGTATTATTCCAAGCTTGCTCCCCTACTGAGACCCCCAGAGTCATGGAGACACCTCTAGTCTCTTTGTTATCAGAGACATAGGCTTGGTCCCTGATATGCACATAAGAAGCAGGGACTCAGGGAGATGACCCAGTGGGCCAGAGTGCTTGCTGTACTAGCAAGAGGACCTCAGTTCAAATCCTATCATCAATATGAAAAGTGGAACATGACTGTGAATGTCAGTAATCCCAGAAATGTGTGAGAATGAGACAAGAGGATTGCTGTCCTCACTGACTGCCAGCCTAGCTCTAGGCTCAGTGAGAGACCTGTCTTCAGGGAATGAGGCAGAGAGTGATTGAGTGGAACATTGGAGGTCTACCTCTGACCTTCATGTGCATACAAGGGCAATGACCATCCTCACACATGTATATGTTCACAACACATATCAACTGCACACACACACACACACACACACACACACACACACGTAGGGGCTAGACAATTAGCTGGCCAAACAACTGACTCACAAGGTCTCTTTCTGTATGGAACTATAGGTGCTGTACCTGGTAACCTGGTGAACAATCTGTCTATAATAATTGTTTGCTGAATCTGAATGGGACCACTTCTCTAGAAATAACAGTAAACACAGCACTGTCTTGTTGAGCATCTCAGAAAATCCCTGACATGCATGAGAGCAATGTATGTTTAAGCCAAGGTCCACACCCACATGCCAGAGGTATATAGCATAGACCCCAATTAGGACCAATCCTCTGAACTTGAAGGCAGCTGTGTAGAACTTCAATGGGATATGATTGCAAAATCTACAATAGAGAAAAGGACTCATTCCTCAGAGCACTGGAAACAAAACTGAGAATAACACAGCTGTAGACAAAGAGGAGTGTGGATGGCGATTAGATCCTGCTACTGCTGCTGCTGCTGCTGCTGCTGCTGCTGCTGCTGCTGCTGCTGCTGCTGCTGGTGGTAGTGATGCTGGAGGTGGTGGTGATGCTGCTGCTGGTGGTGGTGGTAGTGATAGTGATGCTGCTGCTACTGCTGATGGTGATGATGATAATGATGGTGATATGACCAGGGAATTAGGTTACAAAGTCATGTGGAGAGGAACAGGAACTAGAAGATATCAGGATTCATGGACAGGAGCATGATGAGATTAGAGGTATAGAGCTGTGTGAGGGACTTAAAAAAAAAGGAGAAAATATTTTACATGCAGATAGCTCTGGCTTGTGGGAACATAAGTGGTTTCTCCTTTGGGATCAATTATAACAGATGTTAAGACCAGATTGCATGTGACTGTTTGACAAATTGGGGATCAAGAATTGCAACCTTATTGCCCTACACATGTCAGCCGCTGAGTGCTGCATCAACTGTGCACACAATGACTGCAGAATCCACCAAGGTGGGTACCATCTGGGCTGCAAACTGTAATGGAGAACACAGACATCAAAATTATATATATACTTTTGAATGCTCTTTAATGATATAGATTCTGCCTCCACATATCAGCTTGAGATTTCCCCCAAATGCTCTGGAATTTGAAATTAAGGCTTTAAATACACTGGGTTGTTATGATTGTTTGTTGTAGAAAGGGCCTTCTAGGTGACTAAGACTGACCTTGAACTTGTAAACTCCTGCCTCCACTTTGAGAGTGATAAGAACACAGGAGATTGGCCTTATACCACAGGATTTATGACAGCCTTTTTCTCATGCTTAAATCTCCCTTCCTTCCTTCCTTCCTTCCTTCCTTCCTTCCTTCCTTCCTTCCTTCCTTCCTTCCTTCCTTCTTCCTTCTGATTCCTCCTCTTTTTTTATCTACTTAGATGACTTTTTATGATAAATAGGTATTGTGATTATGCAAATCAATATGGAGGTTCTGCCAAAAAGGAAAATAAAATTTATGATACAGGTATTACCAAGTAGCCAGTCAGTCATGTCAGGCTTATAGATCATGAGGACAGACCCATCTCTCACCTGCAGCAACTTGCAAAACCAAGGGGACAAACTATAGGAGAGAGATCAGAGGGATGTGGAGCTAAGGAGAGTCCAGGCTAGACCCTGGTAACAGTATGCTCCATTGATTGCACTGTTACTGGGCACTAAGGTTCATAAGACTGCTGCCTCCATTTCCCTGCATTCCAAAGTTGTTTAGAAGCATAAAATGGCAAAGGAAAATGGATTTATTTGGTTGCCTTACATTTTATAGAAACCTGTGCAGGAAAGGCCAGAACATATGTAAATTTACCTGTGAGACAGGCTATCTTCCCTGTGGGGCAGGAGACATGGGATCCTGTCCCTCCTCTCTGTTGCTAAAACAGTTTTGCATTGCACTCTAGGCTGAAAAAAAAAAGTGGGGCATTAAAGATTTTTTTTTCCTTTGGTTTTTCGAGACAGGGTTTCTCTGTATAGCCCTGGCTGTCCTGGAACTCACTTCGTAGACCAGACTGATCTTGAACTCAGAAAACCTGCCTGCCTCTGCCTCCCGAGTACTGGGATTAAAGGCTTGCACCACCACGCCTGGCTCAGATTTCTAATTTTTAATGTGAAAAGACTTATTGGATTTCTGGTCCTATCAGACTCCTTTGTCCCTTTGTCTTATTCTTTGATAGATGAAAGTCAAATCTTTTGTATCTTTTCTTTGGAGATCAGCTTGAGCTCAGAATCCTGCATGCTTACACACAGGAATTTTGCAAATGAGATGGAGTTGATAGTTTTCTAGATGCAGAGAGGTGCCTGAGTATCTCTGTTTATATTATGTCCATCTCAAGGCCTCCATTGGAGGTCCACATTACATCACCATTGGGTGTATATCCAAAGAAGTGAAGTCCACATGTCCAAGAGGCATCTGTACCACCATGATGTTTACTTCTCTATTCACGTTAAGCCAAAACCTGGACACAGTCAAGTTGCCTATTGACCTATGATTAGATAAAGGGAATGTGGTACATATGTCCAGCGGGATACTTTCAGCCAGATGAAGAGTGAAATCCTGTTATTTTGTGGGAAATGTATTGTGTGTTTTCCTCCAAAAGGTTAAATAAGACAAGGTTCCATTTAAAAGAATAGTAAAGAAGGCTCTTGGCAGGAATTAAAATTCTGCCAGAATCAGCACCCCTTGAAACCTAAATATATACTCAAGGTTATACACAAAATTGTATTCTGCTTATCTGCTATGTTGCTTCCAACTAGCCTATTGCATAAGCATGTGAGGCCAAGCTTGGGCATTCAGATTGAGGAATAGAACCCCTGGGCGTTAGGCGAGAGGGACCTTGCATGTGTCAAAGCAGGCTGTGATCTGCCAAGTGATGAGAATGCTTAGTTCAGATTGACTTTGTCAACCTGGATCAGACATCAGGGAGTCTAATGCCAGGCAGTTCCTTGTTAGCATATTTAAAACACATAGGATTTGTAAAAATCCAAGAGACAAGTACTCCAATTCTAGGAGCTCAATAAAGCTTAAGGAATGACTACTTAGAGACTCCTCTGCTAAGTGTATGTGACCATGAGCTATAGCCAAAGGGCCTAGGATCAAATGTAATCTCTAGCCAAGACAGCAGCATAGGGGTCAGTAGTATATAAAATAGATGTGACATCTCCAGGGATAGGTTTTATTGACTTTGGAGACTAAAGGTAATGGTCTAGGGAAAGAAAGTCTGGGGTAATCATTCTAGGTAATTTGGATGAGGGCTGTTTTATAGCAAAAGGTGGACAGGGTCTGCCACCACAGAGAGCAAAAAGTATTACCAGGCCATAAACAATATACACTCTTAGCTTTCTGGATGGAATACATGTATTTTTGATTTTATATTCTGCATTGAGGAGACACCCCTGCATGGTTTATATTCATGTTTTTCCTAGATGTCTGTGGGTGTAAGGATATTTGTACTCCCAACAGTTAGGTGGGTATTAAAAACAACAAAACCAGAACCCCCATTAGGTGTGACTGTTTGCTGGCTTGATGTAGTTATGCACCTTTCTACAGAAGAATAAAAACTCCTTTGCCTTGTGGGAACACTTTGGAATATCTTTTCTCCAGACCTACTTCTAACAGTCTGTCGCTACTCATGTGGGTGAATGGAACCAGACCTCATTAGGTGAAGATATGTGAGACACTGAAAGACAAGTTCCATCTAATCTCATGTGTGGGAATCAAAAAAAAATTAGACTCTAGATGTTGAGATTCCAGAGACCAGAGACAGAGCAGAGTGAGACGAGAAGGGAATGCTGACCAGTGGATCCTAACTTACAGGCAGGCAAGAGCAGGAAGACCTGGTGCGCAGTTGTCCATCATCACAACTGTAGATAACAATTACACAATGCATTCACAAATGCTCAAGAGAGGGAGTATGAAAGGCTTACCCCTGAGAAATGAAGTTTGAGGAGAGAAATCCATTGACTGTTCACCATGCTGTGAATATTATGCAGCATATACATCTATTAAACATTACACAGAACCCATTATTATACACCACCTCTTTGCATTTATCAGCTAACAATTATTCAAATGATAGTTACAAAAATTTGTCTTACTCTTTATATAGATGATATCCTGACTGCTGACTGTCCCCACCCTGATCTTTCCCATTAAGTTGACACTGGATCCTTTATTTTTAACACCCTTCCTCCATCATCTACAGTTCTGGTAGAAACAGGACTATCACACTCAAAAACCACAGAGCATTGTGCTTGGTGCTTGGGATACATCAGCCTACAAAAAAGTTGACCACCTGCTCTTACTAATCTCGCATACTAGTATAAGTATTCATGCACCTGGGGGAAGAGATATAATGATGTAATGCACAAATGCATGGTGGGATGGATAATTTAAGGTGTTCTCTTACCATCATGAAGGATACCCAGAGGGCTGGTAAAACTGACTAGTAGTAAGGTATGCTTGTGAGGCTATTGCCACTAGTGTGAGATCAGCAAGTCAAGTGGGAAATCTCCACTTGGGTTTTGAGTAACAATCTCCATTGATTTGAAGGTCAGGATAGAATGAAGAAGCAGGGGAAGTGAGAAATTGTCTGTGATAGATGATCTTCCTGACCATTCGGTCACATTTAAAATCATCATGGAAGCAAACATATGAACATGTATGTGAGACATTTAAATGAGGTGGAAAGACTCACTATAAATGTCAATGGCACCATACCATGGCATGAGGTCCTGAAATGAATGAAAAGCTAGCTGATAGTTTGAATTTGTCTCTCTGTTTCCTGACTGAGGGCACAATGTGACCAGTTGTTTCAGTGAGTACTGACATCCCTCTCTCTTACCGGCTATGATGGATGGTATCTACCAGCTGTGCGTCAAAATGAACCCTTCCTTCCTTAAGTAGTTTTAGTTAAATATTTTGTCATAGGAACAATAAAAATAACTAATTCTCCACATTCGCTGCCCATCTTTCTTTCTCCATGAGTTTAAGTTTGACCCTGTTGCAGGCCTTAGACATCAGACTCTAGGTTATTAGACTTTTAGATTATGACTTGTGCTAGAAACTCCCAGGAGTGAGAGTAATGGGAGGGTCTTAGGCTTCATGCCTATAGATGTTGGACATATGGCAGGCATCTTCAGTGATTTGCTTTGAGTCTTCCACTTGTGTTACTAAGCTGCCGATTAATTCCTTGGCTCTCCAGCTTGTGAACAGACACCATGGAACCATCAAGGCTTGGTGGCAGAGTGAACAAATGAATATATCCATTCTATAATATGTGTTGTATTAGCTCAGTTTCCCTGAAGAACCTTGACAAATACATAGAGAATGTGAGAAACTGCTAAGTACATGAGAATTGGGGGTACTATAAACACAGCATTGTGCGGCTGCAAATGAGTAAGATGGCTGAGTACCTATCCTTGAGCTGTGACATAAGCATTGAAGGGACTGAAGAATGTGATTGTGTTGATTACTAAGGGAAATTCATGACAGCCATGGAGTGCTTCCAGCAGATGAGAAAAATGAGAAGCTTGGCTATGATGCTCATAGAAAGGAAGATGGACAAGGAGGCTGAAGCAGAGAGAACACGGTGACAGTGAATTATATCTACAAAGCAACACTGCTACTGATACTGCTTGGAATGGATCATAAATAGTTCAGAAACAGAAGTAAATAGGCATGTCAGGAGATTACCACAGAGAAAACAGTGACTAAGACAGAATTCTATGGGGGTGGGAAAGATCTACTTTTCTAAACAGAACAAATGAATGCATCCATACTATAATATGTAAAGACTCTCTTTAAAAATTCATGCTTTTAAGATTGTATCTAATGTGTCATTGTTAATGCCAAGATATTTCATATTTTTTTCCTCCTTGAACTAGGAGTTTCAGAGATTAGAATCTGATATCTTGTTTCATTATAAGTTTGAGTTATCTTTTGTGAAGGGTATAAGGTTTGTGTCTGGATTCACATAGTTATGTTGAGATGTTCAGTTTTTGGAGCATCAATTATTGAAGAGTGTCTTTGATTCTTTGTATCTTCTTTGCTTCTTTGTTAAAGAACTGGTGATGGTTGTGTTTGTTAGCTTTGTCTACTTGTTCCAATCCAGAATCACTTGGAAAGAGTTTTAATGAGGGATTGTCTATGTTCAGTAGGCATGTCAGCACAGCTGTGAGTGGTAGTCTTAAGTGCAGTAATAGATGTGAAAAAACTCAGGCTACTCTAGGTGGTATCATTCCCTTGGCAGAGGAATCATGGAATGTATAAAAACGGTGAAGGTTAGCTGCATACAAGCAAGAAAACAAGTGAGCCTGTATGCATTCATATCTCTCTGTTCTTGACTCTGGATCTAGTATGACTAACTGAAGATCTTGCTTTGAATTTCCCACAATAGATTGTAATTTGGGATTGTAAGATGAAGTAAATCTCCTTCTCTGCTAGGCTTCTTTTGATCAGTGTATTAGGGTTGTCTGAGAAACAGATCTGATAGAACAAATATATAATTTATTAGAATGTCTTAGAAGCTGTGGTCCAGTTAGTTCACCAATGACTGTCTACCAACAGAAGGTCCAAGAATCCAGTAGTTGTTAGGTCCATGAGGCTATGTCTCACTTTGCCTTCCATACACTCTGGAATCCTGTAGAAGTAGGTTGTAATGCCAGTGAAGGAATAGACTTGCTATCAAGAGTGAGAGGAAGGAGGCAAAGAGAACAAGCTTCTTTCTTCCAGGTCATTTTTATATAGGTCGCCAGAAGAAGGTATGACCCAGATTAAAGGTCGATCTTCCCACTTCAAAAGATCCAGAGTAAAACTTGATTGTTCCACTTCAAATGATTCAATAAAGAAAAAATTGTTCACAGATGTGCTTAGCCATTAGGGTTTTAGATAATTCCAGGTGTAGTTAGGTTGAAAACTAAGAATGGTCAACAGTCACAGTCAGGATATTTTCTCTCAGCAATAGGAATGAAGTCAGGCCGCTTCCAGTTCTGAGCCCTCTCTTCCATTTATGTGTCTCTTCTTTAGCTAATACTCTGTTGTCTTTGATGGCTGTTGTTTACAGTAAGCCTAGGCATAATATTGTCAGTTCTTCAGATCATCTTTCAAGATTGAATCAGTATTCGGATTCATTTACCTCTCCATATAGACATAAGAGTTTGTAAATATCCCCCAGACACTGAGTTGGGAACGTATTGACTCTCTTCATCATAGTAGTTCAAACCAAAATTCTAACAAAGTTAAATCTTGTTATCTGAAGATGCTCCATTTCTCCTTCATCCACTGATTTAATGCTTTGGTATTTTAAATCAGTTTTGTAGCTTTACTTATATAGCTATTATGTATGTATTGTTAGGTTTATGTGTAATCATTTCATTTTCATAGTACTAACATAAATGGTGTGATGTCTTTGATTTCAATTTCTGCTGGTTTTTTGTTTGTGTGTGAGAAGGCAGTGTTATGTTACCTTTGTTTCCTGAATACTTACGATCATGTCTTATTAATTTGAAGACACTTTTGATGATTCTCTTTTAATCTGTATAGAGTTGTGACATATACAAAGTTCATTTCCTCTTCCTGATATGCTTTATTTCCTTTTCATGTCTGATCACATGGCTAGGTCAAGATGATGCTGCAATCAATGATAAGTAAGTATTGTTGCTTTACTTATTTGTTGTTGAACTTGGAAATATTTTGGTTCTTGAATATTACCCATGAGACAAGGCAACATTTTTTGAAGGTATTGGTAGAAAGTTCCTATTTATTCCTAATTTATTGAAAGTTTTCTCCATGAGTGGCTATTATACCGTGTTATACCTTGTTAACTCTCTCTGTTTCAGTTGATATAGTCATGTGATTTGCCCCTATATTTAGGCCGTTTACATAGTACATTATATCACTTTATTTTTAAATGTTGAAACAGCCTTTCATATCTGAAGTAAGTTCTACTTCATCTTGGTATGTAGTTATTTTTGTGTATTTCCATATTTAATTTCTATTGTTCCATGATAGGACCATCTGGGCCTGAGTGTGCCAGGAGCCATGGCTTTAGCTATAGCCTTGTGGATATTTTCTAGCTTATATACATCTGTGCTCATGAAAGACAGAAAATGGAAGCCTGTCACTTCCATTTTTATTAATGCCTTTATCTGGTTTTGTTCTTAGAGCAATGATGGCCTTGTAGTACAGGTAAAGAGGGATTCTTGACTTAAACCTAGAGTAGATTGCAGTTAATAGTTCGTGCTTTATAGAGGCTGTTATGTCTTTGATCAATAAAGAACCAAATGGTTAAGGATGAAGCTCAGGGCTAAGACACTTGACTAGCATGCCAATATTCTGGATCCATAAAAGCCTGAATGGCTCTTCTATTGAGTTCAGTCATTCACTTGTCATTGTTCTTTCTTGCCTTCTCTGTGTCTAACCTGGCTCAAATTTCTGCTTCCTGAAGATTTTATCAACTCATGTGAGGTACAATCATGCCCTGGACCTGCAGGGATAATCAGTGGGGACCCAGGGCAGGAGAGAGAGAGAGGGTGGGAGAGAGAGAGAGAAAGAAAGAATGAGAGCAAGTCAATATCATACTGATCAAGCTCCAAAAACTTTATTCGGGAGTGACAATATAAGCATAAGCAAGAGGAGGCTCCAAGGGATGGGGGAGGAGCCCAGGGGCTCTCTGAAGGTCAGGTGGCAATCTTCAGCTCCTGGAACCAACGGTCACAGTGTCCTCTTTTCCCATAAACATTCTTACTGTTATGACCACGAATGTTCTCTCAGGATTGTTTATATAAGCTAGAAAATATCCACAAGGACATAGCTAAGGCCATGGCTCCTGGCACACTCAGGCCCAGATTGTCCTATCATGGTTTATTTGAATATCTCTTTATTTTTCATGGGTGCTTTTGCAGGGTAGAGAATTCTCAGTTAGTGGAACAATCTGTCTTACTCAGCACCTCATTAATCTCGGTGTTCTCTCCTTTGCTTGCACAGTTACTCAGAATATAATTATATAATATAATTTTTACCTTTGTTCACTTGCATGTAAGGTATTTAAGCTTCCCCTCTGGGCCCTCTCAAAGTTTTTCTTTGCTTTTGATTATCTGAAATTGAAATACATGTAGATTACTTTTGGGCTTATTTAGTCTGTTTGATGTTGTCCCTAAATCTGGGGTATTGTATCCAGTATTAAATTGGGGTGAATATTAATTTTATTTGACTGTTACTCCTGTTTATTTTGTTCTTTACTTTGAATTTCTATTAGTCATACAGAATAGCTATTCTACCGCTCTCACAGTTCTTGGATGGTCTGTTCCTATTAAAACCATGATCTTTAGCATTTGTATTTGATTGCTTCTCAGAACTTCAATTTCTCCAGTCACATTATTCATCCACGCCTGCAAGATTTCAAGCTGTTTTCATAATGTCCTTAGAGCATGTTAGCCACATTGGCTCTAAGTTCCTGTACAAACAATTCCAGCATCTATGGCAGGTCTGATTCCTGCCTTGAAGTTTATTTATTCTCTGCAAGATGATTTTTGTTCTGTTTTTGCCTTTTATTTCATTTACTTACTTACTTACTTACTTACTTACTTACTTACTTACTTACTTACTCATATTTGCTTTATCCCAAATGCTGTTGTAGTGGCACTGTCGGGGACATCAACACAAACTATCTTTTCAGACATCCTGACCCATGGACTCTCCTTCTTGCCTCTTTACTCATTCCAGAGAAGGATAGAAAATTAAACAGTGACTCATTAATTTTACTAATAATGTGAAGTTAATGTAACTCAATTCTTCTGGTTTATGGATAAGCTGTCCTCTAATGAGGAGAGAAATTTCTCCCACCAGTTTAAAAGGCACAGACAGAGCCATTTATTAGTGGGACATGACCATTTTATAGAGGATTGCAATGAGATCACTGAAGCATTCTGCTTACTGGAAGCTGTTATGCCTTTGGGCCCAAGGCCATCTGGTTCCTGTGTTTCATTTCTCTGGAGAACACCAGTTGGTATAACAGAGTGGTAAAAGATCAAAATGGTATGTACCATGGTTTACCTATCCAATTGTTTTTACTTCGTGCACAAACCCTGAAGAAGGGCTCTGGATTTGAAGATTTGGAATATCATTAGTAGACAAGATGTTAAGCCCTTTTAAACTGAGAATTGGAATTTCCTCCTGAATCTCCACTGAAGACTGATAGAGCCAGAATGGGAGCTTGTCTCCCCAGAAGAATTTTCACAGTTATGATGAGTCAAAGCACCTTGCAAGAGAGACCAGATCTAAGACAATGATGGGACAATGATAGGCAGAACCACACCTTGACCAGGACTGCTCAGCTATGCATGCTTCTTGCCCTCTCTTAAAACATCAACTTATGCCAGGACCCCAATGATGGACTTAGGGTAACTAGAACTCTTTGTTCCTTGTTCCCAAGTAGCCACACAGAATACATCTCCTTTCTCTGGTTTTCACCGTGTCTTAGTTAGGGTATCACTGCTGTAAACAGACACCATGAATAAGGCTACTCTTACAAGAACAGCATTTAACTGAGGCTTGCTTACAGGTTCAGAGGTTCAGTCCATTATCATCAAGGCAGGAACATGGCAGCATCCAAGCGGGTACGAAACAGGAGGAGCTGAGAGGTCTACATCTTCACCTGAAGGCTGCTAGTTTTCAGGCAGTGAGGATGAGGGTCTTAAAGCCCACACCCACAGTGACACACCTACTTCAACAAGGCCATATCTTCTAATAGTTTCATTCCCTGGGCCGAGCATATACAAAGCATCTCACACTGTCATTTGTCTCTTTATTTGGCCTGCTATGATTGGATGGACCAGCCTGGATTATTGGCTGCCAGGGCCCAGTCTCTGCCCCTAACAAATCTAGTAGAAATCCTATTGGGTCTGTGGTGGTCATCTTTTATAACTTTCTACACTTACCTGCTTCTCTGAGCCCTTGTCTAAACAGATATTCCCCCAAATTCCCCAAAGTTCTCAAAGTTGAAGCAAACATACCAACCTGAACTAGATCTCAAAGCCAGAGACCTGATCAAAAAAATGTAACTGGCCACTGTGAGCCAGTGTTTAGCCTGGTCCACTCACTCATGGCCACAATAGAAGGACAGTCTCCTGCCACATAAACATGGCTTTGAGACATTCCTCATGAATGGCTGTGAAGGTCACAGAAGGACAGGATAATGGTGGTATAACAAGATTCCCACAAAATGACACAGAGTGATCTACAGTTCTGGCAGGAACTTGCATCTTTCTCTATATGCTTAGCTCAGTCAAGAGCCACCAGGGCCATACCTACAAGTGGGCTCTGAATTAATCCCACTGTTCTCCATGGTAACAGCTTATCATCCACCCCTTCACATTTGTTATGGGCCTTAGGTTTCTCTTTGGCTGCTTTTAATTTTTTTTTTCTCTCTTGAAGCAGATGTGCCCTCTGAAAATGCGGTTTGATATAGCATTGTCTTTGGTTTGTCTCCAGATGTGGCCAATTTAATGTCTCAGTCATAGGATGGCAAACAAATGCTTTCCAGGGAGAAATTAAATGATGGCATTTAAGTCTTAATTGCTACTTAGAATCATATCCTTTTTTAATACTTGATTCAAGTAAATGGACTCATGGTTCTCCAAGTTTAACTTAAAAGAGCCATGGAGCTAAAGAGACAATAATTTGCCTCTATAGCAATTCTTAAAATGAAAATAAATGTAGTTGTGCAGTCTTTTTATATTCAAAAAGTGTGACTACTAGATATTTAGTCCTAGCATAGTTTATATCTTCTCTCCCACATAACTACCGATGTGCAAAATCTATTTCTTAATGAAACATGAAAACCCTGAACACATCTGTCATGCTGTATCCCCCACAACCACACAGCAAAAGAATCTTGAATTAGTGAAGCACAAAATTAGCTTGGTTTTTCTTTGTGAGCTATGGTGCCTGAGTAGCTCCCCTCAAATTGTGATTTCATTTATTTAAAGAGGGTGCTTGCAGGAATCTCTATCGCACCATGTAAGATTTTTTAAGTCCATGCTAAACAGCTTTTCTGAAGAGAATCTGTGTTGCCTGAAGATACAAAGAGCTGGTGGCTGCAGGAAGTAAGAGTAAAGGCTGTGCAGCTTGGAAGAAATTCCAAAGGCAGACAGGTGTTGAATGAAGTGGATGAGATGCTTCTACATGAGAAATACTATCCCTGTGCTGATTTTCCCATCCATCCATCCATCCATCCATCCATCCATCCATCCATCCATCCCTGCATTTATCTGTCCATATGTCTGTATGTCCAGCTATCCATTTGTCTATATACATTCTCATACATCCTCTTATCCATCCATCCATCCATCCATCCATCCATCCACACGTCCATCTATACATACATATATGCATGCATATATACATACATACATATATACATACATTTAACCATCCTCACACCCTCTCACACATTTGTCCACTTATCCTCCCATCCATTTTATCACTCACTCATTCTTCCATTCAGCTACCCAATTTCCCATTCAAACATCCTTCCATCCAGACATCCTCCAACCCAACCACTCATCCATCCATTTGTCCACCCATCAACCCATCTATCCCACACTCAGAGTCTGACACTATTATAGCTTTGACCAATCAGCAGAAAACAAGAATCAGGGGCCACAATGCCAAGGAACCTATACCTAAAGGCTAACTGCTCAGTCATTTTAAATATGACATAAAGTAGTGGCTTATTATAAACCTCTACAGTGTTTGAGTAATTTTGATGACTATAGTGTGGGAAGGCTACTATGCCTGGACCAGCAGTTGCCTAAGTAGATAATATTTTAGCTTTAGCAATGGTTTCACTTTTTATTTGTTTTTCAATGCCAGGGATGGAACCTAAACTCTTTGATGTACTAGGCCTTCAGTCTTCACAAGATCTAGCTTAAGCCCTCTTTGAAGCTGTGACTACTGATTCTGATGATAGCACTGAATGTTCACAAAAAGATGTGCTTACCATGGACCTTAAAAATTCCAGTGGTGGGGCTGGGCGTGGTGGCGCACGCCTTTAATCCCAGCACTCGGGAGGCAGAGGCAGGCGGATTTCTGAGTTCAAGGCCAGCCTGGTCTACAAAGTGAGTTCCAGGACAGCCAGGGCTATACAGAGAAACTCTGTCTCAAAAACAAAAACAAAAAAACAAAAAAACAACAAAAAAAAATCCCAGTGGTGTTCTCTTCTTACCAAACAGCTCTCTCTCGCTCTCTCTTTCTCTCTCTCCTCTCTCTCTCTCATTCTGTCTTCATAGGATGTGACTTACAGATTCCTCTCCTTACTAGCCTTTAGTTTCCCTGCCCACAGCAACCAGCAGCCTTGCCAACTCTCTTATGTGGTCAGTGGTCACCAGAAGGGAATATAGTCCCAGGATGTGATCTGAGGGGCACTGAGTGGAACAGGGATCTTTGTTTCTGGGCAAGCATCCATCAGCCATCATCTACTACCATTATCACACTTGGAAGTCAGATTCATGTGCAAATTAGAATTCACCATACAGATTTAAATAAGCATGGGTTTTGATTGATCATAGGTTTTCTTCCTTTGGTTCTAGACAGCACTAAATCCAGGGGAATATAAGCTACTTTTGCTAGGAAGCATCTCCTAGATATAAGCTGATGAGTCCCTTCAAACAAGTTCTAGTCAACCCTGCTGGCCAAATAATCCCATAGCTGGTAGATTTAAGAACATAGTTGATAGATGTAGGAGCTGTCATTTATCCTGGGTGAGATGCACATAGGAGGGGCTACTTGGTTGTTTTATGCAGTGTCCTCTGACAATGTAGTCAGTGTTTTCTGCCCAAGTCACTGAAGAATAGCAGTGAAATCAAGCTGATGGCACATGTGACAGCTCCCTGTGCTTGTGTGCTTCACCCAGTATCTGACCCTTTCTGGGACCCTCTTGTCTTTTCTAGAGCTCATACAAAGGTTGGAAAGTTCAGTAAAATTCTTGCCATACCACCATGCAAGATCCATAACTATACTTCCAAAAATAAGACACTAGGAATGGAGTCCTGAAGACATTTGCTGGACAGAAGGTATCTGTCTCTTCTTAAAAGTTACTGGGTTGATTGCCATTTTGCGAAGAGCAGTAACGAAGTCAGAAGACACAGCTGCAGATCAGGTATCAGTTTTAGATGATGTCATCTCAGTGTTAGACAATTATTTAGGCATCATTTTCCCCTGGGACTTAAGTATAACTGATCACAGTTAACACTCGAATTGTACTTACACATCACACTGTCCTTTAAAGTCTCCACTGTTGCTCCCTTTCCTCTCATATCACTGTAAGCCTGAGAGGGATTATTTCCCCCAGAATGGCAATGAAGCAATTGAAACACGGAAATGATAATTGTAATTTACAAAACTTAATAGTGGCAACAGTAAGATTAGGGTGGCTCCAAAGAAAAGAGGAATTACCCGAGCTTAGAGCAATGCTAAACAAGAGAAGCTATGAGCCAAGCCTGCTGGCACATGCCTCTCAATAGGGATAGGTGGCAGGAAAATTAGTACCAGTATAAGGCATATTTGGGTCCATAGTGAGTTTGAGGCTAGTATGGTTTACACGTATCCAGGTCTTAAAGAAACCTAAGCGGTAGGAGCAAGTACTGCTTTTGTAGAGGGTGCAAGTTTGGTCCTCAGATCCTATGTCAAGCAGCTTACACCACTTGAGCTCGAGGAGATCCACTACCCTCTTCTGAACTCTTCATGCACACACACTCATGCATATAACACACACACACACACACACACACACACACACACACACACTATAATTGAAACTAAAATCTTAAAAATAAAACAAAACATGCCAAAAAAACCCCAAAAAACAAAAAACAAACAAACAAACAAAAAAAAACAAAAACCAACCAACCACCCAAATAAATAAATGTAAAGCTAGGATATGACATGGAGGTAGATGATGTCCTGACATGGAGGTAGATGATGTCAAGGGCACAAGACTCACTAGCATTTCCATCTTAATTAGGGTTTATATTACTAGGTTAGAAGACCAGGACAGTAAACAACTCAAGGAGAACAGTGTTTGTTTCATCCTCCAAATTTTAGGCCACCCTCCAATGTTAAGGGAAACTAGAGAAGGAACTCAAACCAGGGCAGGAACCTTGAGGCAGGAGCTGATGCTGAAGTTATGTGGGAGTGCTGCTTACTGGCTTGCTCCTTATGGTTTGTTCAGCCTGCTTTCTTTTCTTTTCTTTTTTTTTTTTCTCTCTCTTTATTAGATATTTTCTTCATTTACATTTCAAGTGTTATCCAGAAATTTCCCCATACCCTCCCCCATCCCCGCCCTGCTCCCCTACCCACCCCCTCCCACATAATGGCCCTGGCGTTCCCCTATACTGGGGCATATAAAGTCTGCATGACCAAGGGGCCTCTCCTCCCAATGATGGCCAACTAGGTCATCTTCCATATATGCAGCTAGAGACATGAGCGCAGGGGGTACTAGTTAGTTCATGTTATTCTTCCACCTACTGCGGCTCCCAGGGATCCTTCCCATAATCAGCCATCAAAAATAAACACTATTGCAAATGCCAGCAAGATAATGCTGAAAGGGCCCTGATATAGCTGTCTCGTGGGAGGCTATACCAGTGCCTGGCAAACACGGAAGTGGATGCTCACAGTCAGCTATTAGTTGGAACATAGGACTCCCAAGGAAGGAGCTAGAGAAAGTACCCAAGGAGCTGAAGGGGTCTTCAGCTTGCTTTCTTAGAGAACCTAGAACCCAAAGGGGCGTACCCACCCACAATGGTCTTGGCTGTCCATCAACCATTGATTAAGAAAAGGGATTGCAGGCTTGCCTGCAGACTGATCTTATGGGGGTATTTCCTAAATTAAGGTTTTCTCCTCTCAGATGATTTCTGTTTGTGTCATATTGATGTAAAAACGAGTTAGCATACAACCCCACTTACCTGATTAGGAAAAAGGAACTGAACAGAAAACAAAAACAAAAACAAAAGCAAAAAACCCAAACCTTCAGATTAAAGAGTTTCTCAAGTACCTTCTCAATGTCTCTGTTATTTTTCTCCCAATAGTTAATTTATTCACTTTACATGCCAGCCACTGCACACACCCACACACAGCCCCTCTCCCCATCCCCCTTCTCCTCTGAGAGGGTAAAGGTCCCCCCTGGGTATTCTCCCTTTCTGGCATATCAAGTCTATACATCCTTTCCCACTGAGGCCAGACAAGGCAGCTCAGACAGAGGAATAAATTAAACAGACAGGCAAGAGCAAGAATGGGGTGGGATAGCCCCCACTCCAGTTGCTGGGAGATCCACATGAAGACCAATTGAATTGCATATCCACTATATGTGTGCTGGGGGCCTAGTTCAAGCCCATGTATGCCCTTTGGTTGGTGTTTTAGTCTCTGAGAGCACTCAGATGTTCAGGTTAGTTGATGCTATTGGCTTCCATGGAGTTCCTATCCCCTTCAGGGCCCTCACCCCCCCCCCCCAACTCTTCTGTAAGAATTCTCCAGTTCTGTCAATGTTTGGCTGTGGGTCTCTGCATCTTTTTCAGTTAGCTGTTTGATGAAGCCTCTCAGAGGAAAATCAGGCAGGCTCCTGTCTGCGAGTATAATAGAGTATTATTGATAGTGTCAGGGATTGGTGCTTTTCCATGAGTTGGGGGTCAAGTTGGGCCATTTATGGTTGGCCATTACCTTAATCTCTGCTCCATCATTGTCCCTGCATTTCTCGTAGACAAGACAAATATTGAGTTGAAAGTTTTTAGATGAGTTTGTGTCCTTATCTTTCCAGTGGGAGTCCTCACTGGCTATAGGAAGTTGCCACTTCAGTTTCCATATCTGATTCATCCACTCCAGTAGTGACTCCCATTACAGGTTTAGAAACCTGGAAGCAGTCCTGAGGCAGAGTTTCATGGAAACAGCCTCCTGGAACCTTGGCATTCCAATAGTCCATATACTCAAACCCTGTCCCCACATTAGTCTGGTGTATGGAACCATGTGCTCTCTTTCAGTATTGTTTTATTATAAGTGCCTTTAAGGATTGATTTTTTTGACATAGCTAAGCCTCCACCAGTGTTCCAATGGCTCCTAGAAAATCCTTGAAGCCAATGGTGAGCTTGGAATTCAGTAAGAATGTTACCTATTCGGTAACATTCAAATCCACTTCTAGTACGGACAGTGAAAATAATCAGGCATTACAAAGTACAGAGCTAGGAAAGCTCAGGGCTAGTCTGCTTAGTGATTACTTAGGACAATAGCCGAGTCACACTCAAACACAGGAATACACAATGGCCTAGCAAATAGGTGGGTTGTCACATTAAAGAGTTAGTGGAAGGGAATTCCCCTGGTACAGGTTTCTTCACTAGGCCCAGAGGAATAGCCTAATCAGGTATTTACTAAAGAAACCCTGGTGGTGGGTTCAACATTGCATCAGAGCATTTACCTGGCTTCATTTTAAGTGGTAATTGCAGCTTGGTCCCAGCCGTCTTTTTATGTATGCATTCTTTTTTGTTTTGGGTCAATGTAACTTGGTGGATGTGTTCACCTGGCTTTTCTTTCTTTCTTTTTTTTTTTTTTTTTTCTGTATAAAAAAGTCTGGTGTTTGTTTGGACAATACATTCAGATCCAGCACACTCCCTTGTGTCGTGTCTGTTTGTCACCCCATTCTTGCCGACTCCTTGTTCACCTGCAACCAGAAACTCATTCCCCACAGATAGGAGACCCAACAGAGGTTAGACTGCGGCACATATCACCACTGTTCTGAGTCTTAGCTAAAGTAACCAACATAGACTCCTGGAAGTCTCCCCATCTAGCTCTCTGTCATGTCTAAGAGATGTCCCCATACCACCCCACCCACCCCACCCACCCCACCAGCCTCAGATGTCCATTCACTCTCCTGTGTCTCCTCACACCCTTTATCCTGAACCCCCTTTCCCTTTCAAATCCCCTCCCACACCAAGTTTCCTTCCTCTATCTGTGTCCTATGAATATTTTATTCCCCCTTCTAAGTGAGAATCAAACATCCTAGCTTGGGCCTTCCTTCTTGTACAGTTTTTATTTTTTCTGGAGGGTGGTGGTGTCTGTGGACTGTAGCATGGTTATACTGTACATTATGGCTAATATCCACTTATATATGAGCACATACCATGCATGTCCTTTTGGATCTGGATTAACTCACAAAGAATGATATTTTCTATATCCATTTGCCTGCAAAATTCATGATGTCCCTGTTTTTAATAGCTAAATAGTATTCCATTTTGAAAATGAACTACCTTTTTTATATCCATTCCTTGGTTGAGGGATGTCTGGGTTGATTCCAGTTTCTGACCACTATAAATAAAACTGCTATGAACATAGTGGAGCATGTGTCCTTGTGGTATGCTGAAGCATCTTTTGGGTATATTCCCAGGAGTGGTATAGTTGGGTCTTCACACAGCACTGTTTCTAATTTTCTGAAAAGCCACCAGACTGATTTCCACTGTGGTTGTACACATTTATACTCCTACCAGCAATAGAAGAATGTTCTCCTTGATCCATATATTTGCCAGCATATTCTGTTACTTGATTTTTTTTAATCTTAGCCCTTTATCAGTTCCCTGATGACTAAGGAAATTGAACATATCTTTAAGTGCTTCTTGGCCATTCGAGATTTTGCTGTTGAGAATTCTCTGTTTAACTCTATCCCACTTTTTAGTTGGGTTATTTGATTTGTTGTTGTCTAGTTTCCTGAGTTCTTTATTTATTTTGGATATTAGCCCTCTGTAGGATATAGGGTTAATGAAAACATTTTCCCAGTCTATAGACTGTTCTTTTCTTCTATTGACAGTGTCCTTTTGCCTTTCAGAAGCTTGGCAGTTTCATGATGTCCCACTTATAAATTGTTAACCTTAGTACCAGAGCATTGGTGTTCTGTTCAGGAAATTGTCTTCTATCCCAATGCATTCAACATTATTCCCCAGTTTCTTTTATATAAGATTTAGTATATCCAGTTTTATGTTGAAGCCTTTGATCCACATGAACTTGAGTTTTGTGCAGGATGATAAATATAGATATATTTGCATTATTCTACATGCAGACATCCAGTTAGCCAGTTAGACCAAAAGCATTTGTTGAAGTTGCTTTTCCCCCCATTGTATTTTTTTGTCAAAAATGAAGTATCCCTAGGTGTCTGGGTTTATTTTGGGGTCTTCAATTCAATTCCATTGATCAACCTATCTGTTTCTATATGTATACCATGCAGTTTTTATTACTATTGCTTTTTAGTATAGCTTGAGATCAGGGATGATGATACCTCTAGAAGTTCTTTTATTGTTCAGGGATGTTTTAGGTATCCATTTTTTTCCATATGAGTGAAGTTGAGAATTACTCTTTCCAGATCTGTGAAGAATCAAGTCAGAATTTTTATGGAAATTACACTGAATCTGTAGACTGCTTTTGGACAGACGGCCATTTAAACTCTGATAATCCTACTGATCAATGAGCATGGGAGATCTTTCCATCTTATATCATCTTCAATTTCTTTTTTTCGGAAACTTGAAGTTCTTGGACAGATTTTCACTTGCTTGGTTAGAGTTACAGCAAGATATATTACATTATTTGTGGCTATTGTGAACGCTGTTGTTTCCCTAATTTCTTTCTCATCTTATCATTTGCATAAAAATGGATATTGATTTTTTTGTTGTTGATTTTATATCCAGCCACTTTGCTGAAGATGTTTATCAGCTGTAGGAGTTCTTTGGTATAATTTTGAGGGTGGTTTAATATATACTATCATATTGTACACAAATAGTGATACTTTGACTTCTTATTTCCCAATTTATTACCACTTTTTCTTCTTTTCTTGTCATATTGCTCTAGCTAGAACTTCAAGTACTATTTTGAATAGATAGGTAAAGAGCAGGCATCCTTGTCTTGTCTCTGAATTTAGTGGAATTGATTTAAGCTTTTCTACTTTTAATTTGATGTTGGCTGTTGGCTTCTTATGTATAGGTTTTATTATTGATAGGTATGGGCCCTGAATCCCTGAACTCTCCAAGACTTTTAACATGAAAGGGTGTTGGATTTTGTCAAAGGCTTTTCCAGCATCCAATGAGATGGTCATGTGATTTTTTTCTTTCAGTTTGTTTATACAATGGATTACGTTGATGGATTTTGGATATTGAACCATTCCTGTATCCATGGGAAAAAGCCTACTTGATCATTATGAATGATGTTCTTGATCTGTTCTTGGATTTTCGAGTATTTTATTGAGTATTATTAAATGTAAATTCATAAGAGAAATTAGTCTGTAATTCTCTTTCTTTGTTGAGTTTTTGTTTGGTTTGGGTATCAGGGTTACTGACTTCATTGAATAAGGTTGGCAGTGTTCCTTCTGTTTCTATTTTGTGAAATAGTTTGAGGAGTATTGGTATTAGTTCTTCTTTAAAAGGCTGGTTGTATTCTGCACTAAAGCCATCATATCCACACTATTAATATATAGGGGTTTTGTGTGTTTTAAGCTTCAGTAATGTTTCTTTTATGGGTGCCTTTTCACTTGTGGCATAGATGCTCAGAATTGAGAAGTCATCTTGGTGGATTTTTTTCCTTTTATGAGTATAAAGTGTCATTCCCCATCTCTTATGATTACTTTTAGTTGAAAGTCTATTTTATAAGATATTAGAATGACTATTCCAGCTTGTTTTGGGGGTTCCATTTGCTTATAAGGCCTTTCCCCAGATCTTTACTCTGAGTTAATATCTATGTCTTTTAGCTGAGGTATATTTCTTAAATGCAGAAAATGGTGGATCCTGTTTACACATCCATTCTGTTTGCCTGCTTTTTATTGGTGAATAGAGTTCATTGATCTTGAAAGATATTAATGACCAATGATTGTTACTTCCTGTTATTTTGATGTTGGAGGTGTTCGTGTTTGTGTTTTTGTGTGTGTGTGTGTGTGTGTGTGTGTGTTTATAATATTATTCATTTCTTTTGTTATCTTGGGTGTAGACACTCTCCTTGTATTGAGGTTTTCCTTATAGAATCCTTGGTAGGACTGGATTAGTAGAAAGATATTATTTTAATTTGGTTTTATCATGGAATATTTTGTTTTCTCTATCTGTCCATCTGTGTTGGTTGACAGTTTTGCTGGGTATAACAGTCTAGCCTGGCATCTGTAGTCTTTTAGGGTCTGCAAGACATCTGTCCAGGCTCTTCTGGCTTTTAGAGTCTCTGTTGAGAAATCATTTGTAATTCTAATAGGTCTGCCTTTATATGTTACTTGGCCTTTTTCCCTTGAAGCTTTTAATATTCTTTCTTTATTCTCTCCATTTTGTGTTTTGATTATTATGTAGTAAGAGCATCTATATTCTTTTCTGGCCCAATCCATTTGGTATTCTGTAAGGTTCTGGTATAGTTATAGCCATCTCCTTTTTTAGATTAGGGGTGTTTTCTTCTATGAGTTTATTGAAGGTATTTTCTGGGACTTTGAGCTGGGAATCTTCTCCTTCTATTCCTATTATTATTAGGTTTGGTATTTTCATAGTGTTCCAAAGTTCCTGGATGTTTTGTGTTAGTTTTTATATTTAACATTTTCTTTGACTAATGGACCAATGTTTTTCTATTGTGACTTTTTCGCCTGAGATTCTCTTTTCCATCTCTTGTTCTTTGTTGGTGATGCTTACATCTGTAGTTCCTGTTCTCTTTCCTAGGTTTTTTATCTCTAGATTCCCTCTGTTCGTGTTTCCTTTATTGCTTCTATTTTCACTTTCAAGTCTTACACAGTTTATTCATTTGCTTCACCTGCTTGATTGTATTTTCCTGGTTTTGTTGTTGTTGATGTTCTCTCATTTTAAACACCTCTACCTGTTTGATTCTATTTTCTTGTATTTCTTTAGTCATTTAATTATTTCCTCTTTAAAGGCCTTTCCCATTTTCATAAGAAGAGCTTTAAGGTCATTGCCTTACTCTTCAGGTGTGTTACTATATCCAGAGCTTTCAGTAGTTGGAGATCTGGGTTCTGATGATGCCGTATTGAACCTTAATCGTTGATTGTGTTCTTGTGCTTGCATTTAGCCATCTCTGGTGTTGGCAGGCCTCTAAGACTGCTTGCCCTGGGTGGCAGTAGGCCTCATAAAATGTAGGCAATGCTGTGGGCTGGGGAGTGGCATGTAGACCCATGATTCTGGGTAGAAATGTGGACCTGAAAGGAGAGCACAGACAGGATGGGACAGACCTCTGAGCTGCTAGGCTTGCCAGGGGGCCAGAAATTAGTGGACTGTGCTGTGGGTATCTTACCTGGTTTTACTAGGTGGCTACAGACCTCCCAGAAGTCAGGCAGAGCCATGGGCCAGGGAGTGGAGTGCAGATCCGAGATTGCCCTGTGTCTCCTTTATCCATCTAAGTCTGGAGAACATGTAGTTAAGACTTTACTGACTGTCTGAAATGAATGAAATTATAAAACACAAACTCTGTAATACTCAAGGAAGGTGCCTGGGTCTAAATTTAGCTAGATAGCTTCTTGCCCTGAAGTCCTACTCCCTTAATTCATTATCTTCTAGAATATAGGATTCAGCTTCATTTCACTTCCTAGTGTCCCTTTAATACTTGAACCATGTATTTTATATTTTTTCCTTTCTCAACTTGCTATGCTTGTTTGAAATGCTCTTCATGAGACTTAACTAGGAACAAAGTCTATGATAGGTGTTTCTAAGACTTCCTTTCCCAAAGCAATTAATCTGAGTTTTTGTACCTTTGCCTCAGGCAAACTCTTCAGACAAGGGCAAAAAGTAGCCACATTCTTCACCAAAATACCACAAAAACAGTCTTCAGGCCACATATTGAATTTCTACACTGAAACCCCTTGGCCTATGTCCACACAATTCAAATCACTCTAAGTAACAGAGTCTTCCATATTCCTACTAGGTAGCCCATTAAGCCATGTAAATCATTCCACTACTTTCTAAATTCAAAGTCCCCAAATCAACATTTTTCCAAACAAAACAATGGACAGGCCTATCACAGCAATACCACAGTCCCTGGTACCAACTTCTGTTTTAGTTAGGGTTTACTGCTATGAACAGACACCTTGACCAAGGTACCATTTAATTGTGGCTGGCTTACAGGTTCAGAGCTTCAGTCTAATATCACCAAGGTGAGAGCATGGCAGCATCCAGGCAGACATGGTGCAGGAGGAGCTAAGAATTCTACATCTTCATCTAAAGAGTGCTAGTGGAAGACTGACTTTTAAGCACTAGGATGAGGGTCTTAAAGACTATACCCACAGTGACACACCTACTCCAACAGGGCCACATCTTCTAATAGTGCCACTCCCTGGGCCAAGCATATACAAACCATAACAATATGTATACATATGTTTGGGTGTGTGTGTTTATGTGTCTGTGTGCTACTGTGTCTGTGTGTGAGTGTGCAAGTATATGTGTATATATGAATGAGTATATATGAGTGTGTGTGTGTATGTGTGTAGGTGAGTGTGTATATTGTATGAGTATGTGAAAGTATATGCATGTGAGTATGTGAGGGAGGTAAGTGTGTATGTCTGTGTGTGTGTGTGTGTGTGTGTGTGTGTGTGTGTGTGTGCGTGCTCATAGGGAATGAGGCTGTGTATTGCAGAGAGATACAGGGAGAAGATGAAAACCAAAAGCCCTAAGGAATTTCACTATTATTCTTAAGAATATAGTCTACAATGTGGTTATAAGAGAAGTAAGGCCTTTGTTAAGCTATGTTTCTTTTGGAAGTTAACTCTTTTCAATAACTGAAAAAATCCTGACCAATGCATGGGTTGTCATACCCTTTAGAGAAAAAAACAGTTCTGATGCCATAGGCCATCCACTGAAGACAGCAGGGTCAGCCTCTGCTCTGAGAGCACACATGTGATTCAGGACCAAAACTTTCTATCCCATGTACCTGCTGGCCTTGGACACCATGAGGACACCCTGAATGCTCTCCGGTTTCTATCATCAGTTTATATTATAGACCCATGCTTATGAACATAAAGCTGCAATTCAGAAAGTAATGAAGCCTATGAGACAAGGAATAAATGAACTTAAGTGCATGAGAAATTACTGTCCTAACCAGAGAAGTGGGGTTCCAGCTGCCTTAGATATATAGTGTTCTGCAAGGACATCATTGGTGGGGGGGCACTCTATCTTTAGGACAACAGGCATTATGAAGAAGCCTCAGCAGTTTTCAATTATCACCATGTGCAAAAAAGCAGAACTGGCCATGCGCATCTGATATAATTATAAATAGATTGCATGCTAGAGCATAGCACTCTATTAGGAGACATGAGTTTCATCAGAGGAGAAATGTGGTGTAAATATGAAATCAGAGAAGTTAAATAAATACCGAGGCCTTATAATGTGACTTGGAAGGAACACTTGAATGGCAATATGTCTGTTCTCTTTCTTCACTGTTCTCGATTTCTGTGCTCTATCTACTGGAAATGATGTGGTAATATAATAATGTGTCCAGAAGCATCTATACCTATACAATGGCCTCTACATATAATGACCTAATCAAAAGAAACCAATTTTCTCTAAAACATGCTTGATTCTATTTTTGGAATAAGAAATATATTAATGTAAGAAGACCCTAGAATTTCTTGTCAATTGTGAAAGTAAAGAAGTTATGAGAAGTTACAATATTTATAGTATCACACTCAGGAACCAAAGTGATGAGAATTAATGTGTGGGTCACTGTAAGAGTATCTCCAAGGACCAGAAAACAAAACAAATTTTAAAAACCCAAATGCATACAATCATAATAAAATCAAACAATAATGCATAAGAAAAATTTATTGGTCAGCACTGAGTCTATAATTTTATATATGATGTCTATAATTATATATATATACATATATATATACACACATATATATGTATATATATATAATGGTCTATAATAGTCTATAATTATATATATAATGAAGATTGTGAAAAATCACTTTTCAATCCAGGTGATAAACAGAGTAGATACTGTGTGTATGCTGATGAATCTAAGGCTCTGATTCTCCATCAGAGAGAAAGGGTAAGAGGAGGATGCATGAAAAAAAAATCTATATACAGAAAATGCTACATAAGTTAGTTCTTCAATAAACATCACAGGAGGAAGGTAAAAGCCTGAGGAAGAAACTATATATAAAGGATATTAAAATATACAGCAATCAATTTCACTTATAATACTCTGAGTATATGTATTTTTGATAACTTGAGGAAAGCAGAAATCACGAGGAAGCTTGCTGTCTTTCCTGTCACCAGTGCAGTCCCTCCATTGCATTGCCTTTTCTTGTGAAGTCACACCCAGATCTCTGCCAGTTCTGGTTACGAGGGAAGTCTACATTTGTCAGTTACTATGTGTTTCCTAGCTGCTTTCCCTTTGACATGGCATAAGAAGGTGTCTGTATTCCACATTCTACTGCTTCTAGCAACTCTAAGCTGCTTGGCTTATGCTTTTTACTCAGCAAGTATTTGTTGACTGCATCAAGAGTGACCAGGCCAATAGTCATAGTGCTGAGAACAGTGACTAAGATCCAGCAGTCATAAAACACTGGCCATTGTTGTCATCTGTGTTGCTGCTGTTTCTCTGATGTTAGAGCCCCAGCATAGAAGAACACAGAGCTTAAAAAAATGGTAGATGATTTAAGAGAAAATTGTCAGCCATGCTCTAGACTCAAGAGGGAACTGGGAACTCTGTGAACATAAAGTCTGAGGCAGACTCCCTGTCCACCCACCAAAACCATGTCTGAGGACACTTGCAATCTGAAATATGGAGGACTATATAAAGTAGCCGTGTACCCATTGTGTGCGACTTTCTCAAACTCCAGGCTTCTCTGGTCAGAAGTTTAGGCAGAATGGCACTGTGACAGAAACACAGTGAATTTTATTTCTCAGGGAGGCTGAACTGTGATTGGATGATCCCTTCCAAGTTTTCAGTGGGTGGGTAGGGGAACTCTAAGAGCACTGTGTTCTGTTAATGAAAAAACAGTCAGAAACACCAGCTACAAATGAACAAGAGCTTGCTCCAAGAGCCTTTGGAGCCTGTGGCATTATGGGTTGACCTATAGTTTCATAATAACTGGCATTTCACCAAAGTTCACCCCTGCTATGAGGCATGGGAAAAAAATGAAAGCAAGAAATGCAACCACCAGCTCTCCAGCTGCTCCAGGCTTCTGATATAGGGACTGAAAAGGATTTCCATCCTAACCATGATGGTTGGATTTGGACTGGATTAAGAGCTGGCCAGGGTTGGTGAGAAGCACCCGTGTATCTTGCAGAGTGTGGAGGGTTAAAGATGGCTGATTAACAGGTGGAACAATGACTGAGAGGTTGGGGAACCCTTTAGAGGTGGAGCCTAGCTAGAGGAAGTTTGTCATTGGGGTAGAGGGATGGATTGCAGAGAGAATTGTTTGGCCTTAATCCCAACTGAGACCTGATGCACACGTGGGACATTTAACTAGCTGACATTGTGTTGCACCACAATGATGGACTGTTTCCTCTCAAAACCATGAGCTAAGAGATATTTTCTCCCTTCAGCAATTTTGGCCACAGTGGTAAGAAAAGTTTGTGATCTGGTATCTGTTAAAAAGTTTTGGTTTTCTTTCTTTTGCTTTTTATCTTGGAAATAAGGAATGGCTCGCACGGACCTTATAAAACATTCAAGGTAGTTGTTCTTAAATTTTTAAGGCTGTGTTTTCCTTTGAGACTCCAGTGATAAATGTAGACCTTTCTCAGAAACAAATTTGAATATAAATAACAAGTTTCTGTGGTTATCTCTAGGGTGTTCATAGAATTCTGGAAACTTGCAGAGGCACTCATATAAAAACAACAATTATGGCTATGGAGCTGTGACCTGGTGAGTGTGTGTTTGTGTTTGATATATGTACACAGTTGTGTGCAGATGTGCACACCTGTGCACACAGAGAAGCCAGAGGAGGACAGCAGATGTTCTGCTATATCACTCTGTGCCTTTGTTCCTGACACAGGATTTTTCATTGAACCTATAGCTAGGCTGGTAGCCAAGAAGCCCCAGGATCCTCCTCCCTCTGTCCCTCATAGTGCTGGAGTTACTGGTGTATATTACCACATCTGTCATTTGATGGGAGTGTTGGGGATTGAACTCAGATCCTTATACTTGACCCGAAAATGCTCTTACACTCTGAGCCATCTCCCAGCTTCAGTGGCTGTTTGTTGTAATTATATTCAATGTTGATTGAAAACAACCCTTGTGTAAAGTAAACAATAACTGCAGAGTTGGCATTACACTATGAGAAGGAAAGATTATAACTGTTTCAAAGCATATCACTAGACTCTCGATATGGCTTAATGCTAAATATTAAAGATGTTAAGGGTTAATATGATTTAGATACAGTGTGTTAATGCATGAAATTACCAAATACATAAAAATGGAGACAAAAAGTAAAGATCAGATTAGAGAAACCTGAGATACAGTGTAAATAAAACTGTCTCCATGGCTATGGAATTCACTCTACATGCCTGCCTGAAAATAGTGTTTAGAAAATGAAAACAAATAAACAAAAATTTCCAAGGCCAGAAAAAAAAATATATGTATGTATGTATATGTATATGTATATGTATATGTATATGTATATGTATATGTATATGTATATGTATATGTATATGTATATCTATATGTATATCTATATCTATATCTATATCTATATCTATATCTATATCTATCTACCTATCTATCTATCTATATCAGAAAGCAGTATTCATTACAGTACTGACTTCTGCACAGGAATGGAGAGGACACAATCTTTGTAAGGTATGATATTAAGAGGTTTAAATGTGAATCTTTCATCATAGACAAGAAAGGATAAAACACATAGGATGCAACATCACACACTGACCATCTAGGTGGTTGGCAGAGTTAGTTCTGTGCCAAAGTCTCTCACTATCTACATTCATGCATCAAAGAAAAGTACTTAAAAATAGTAAAATAACATATTGTCCAATTCATGAGGACATCAAGGCAAATTAAAGAAAAGATAAAATTACTTCCCAAACTGTAAATATCATGAAATATTAGTAGAATATAAGCATTAAATGTAATGTAATCTCATTTAAATTCAACCCCAAAGGGTAAGGAAGCAGGGTTAGCATGCTTTTGTATCAGGACCTATCCACATAGGAATGGTCATAGACTCCATATTTTCAGTACCTTTCTATTCATCTTTTAAAAACAAACAAAACAAACATATCAACAAGAAAAATTATTTGATTTTAATTATGTGTATATCTCTTTGGGTATGTGTATACATATGAATACAGTACCTATGGTATTGCATGTCCCAGAACTGAAGTTTTGAACAGGTGTGAGGTGTAGAATGCAGATATGGGGAATTAAACTCAGGTATTGTACAAGTGCAGCAAGTGCTCTAAACACTGAACATTGCTCCAGTCCCCTCTTTTTGTAAGAGTCACCACACTCCTCAGTTTCTTGGAATTTTAAAGAAGCACCTTTGGGAAGCCTTGAGGCGAAGGAAATGTTGTAAGAAAATACCCTGCTCTACCCACATGAACACCCTCTCTATTAAATTTAATATATTATCTATCTATCTATCTATCTATCTATCTATCTATCTGCACTTGTTGGCAGTGTGTGAACGTGCAATGACATTTGTTTTGAAGTTATATTGTACCTTGTGGGAGTTGTTGTTTTCCTTTCATGATGTGGGCCCTCAGTATTTAATTTGGGACTTTACAATTGGCAGCAAAGGCATTTTTTTTCTGCTGAGTCATATTGCTGGACTCTTATCAACAAAACAGATAATAGATCAATTGCTGACCACTAGAATTCTGTCTCCAGAACTTAGTGAAGAAAGCTTGTTACTATTTGGATGCCATTTCATTGCTGTTCATGTAACCAGAGAACCCTATTCTGACACACACAGTGGGCAGGATGCTACTGAGATCACCCTTGATAACACGTCTGCTTAGGTGAGGAGACCATATCCAAACCTGGGAGTTCAGCCACATTGTATGGGAATCATGCAGACCCAACCTCTTAACTCAACCAGGCCTAAGACTCAGGCACTCACTCCACAGAAAGTTCCTTACTTTCGCTATGCTCTAGACTTGACATAGTGCATGTAAGTTAGAAACTTCCAGAAGCTAGGTTGAGAAACTGAGTTTGCTTAAAGCAATGGAATTTGAGAGGTGTAGATATGTGGAGCCACCACATAGGTCAACAGTGATCTTCCATACAAGTCAGCGTGGAGCCTCCACAAAACCAGTAGTCACCTCTATTGGAAAATATGGTGGTCCTGATAATGCCAATTGAACCCCTGGATCTCATGGTACCTTGACTATTTAGGAGGCATTAAACAGGTGATCCCTGTATTGATTGTTATAAATATACAGAGAGACCTGGGTATTTTTTTTTTTAATTATATATAAGAATCAAGTATCTCTCCTTCACTTCAAGCGATGGGAAATGAATGTCATGAGTAAATTCTATCCTTGGACTGCCTCTCAGCTTCCCAGAAGGTTCTCTGCTGCATATATAACACCCTTTATCCCAGTATAGCACTAAGCTCATCCCCAGATAGGGTGATAGAACTGTGTCCTTCTTCTCCCTGTCTCTTCCCTGTCCAGAGTTTCTCGTATACAGAGACAGAACATCTACAGCATAATCTTCTTTCCTTATCCATAAAATAAGTGTGTGCTTTTGTGTATATATGTGTGAAAGAGAGTGAACATGCTTATGTGAGTGCAGAGGCTTGAGGTCTAGAGTGTCTTCTTTGGGCACTCTACCTCCTTATTGTGTAGACATGGTCTCTCATGGGCTTAGAGCTCATTGCCTGGACTTGTCAGGTCTTTTGGGGGAACCCCAGTGGTTCTATTGGATCTACCTCCTCAGCACTGGCATTATAAACAAGAAAATAAAGACAAACAGACAAACAAAAACCTGGATTCTGGAGGATCTTGCTCAATTCCTCAGGCTTGTGTCACAAGCATTTTTGTGACTGAGCCATCTTCCCAGCCTCCTCTGAAATAAAGTTTAATCTGGATATATCAATGACTCGTTCTGCTATTTTTTTAAGTAATTGCTAGAATTAATTAAAGCTTAATCATCTTTCAGGATCTATACTCAAGTTGATGCAAATTTTACAGTGTGATAGCTTGAATGGCTGGATTGATAGATGCATTCTATTTACACAAGAAGGGCACAGGCTCAAGTATCCCAGAGCATCCTGGAGACAGTTGCAAAGCCAACTCCCTTCATTATTTCATCAAATGGGAACAGCTGCTGAGAGGCTCGCAAACATCTAGGGCAGGACAAGAAAAACCTCACAAAGGAACTGTCTTCAGGAAGTGTGTGAGCCAAGAGCCTTGGAAAATCACCGTAGAGAATAATAAAGCTGGTAAATTCTAAAAAGAGAGGCTGAGTTCCGGAGAAGAGGCAAGCCCAGGATTGCAAAGAGATGATAGTAGGTCTTAGCATCCAGATGTCCTCATTCATTCAGTTTTTTTTTTTTTTGCCAGTTTCACACATGACATAAACTATTTAAAAAGTCTTTAGTGCCACACCAACACACACACACACACACACACACACACACACATACACACATACACACACACACAGAGTCTACTCACCTCACATAGGTGATTCATGATGACCAAAGTAATTATTTCATAATGCCAAACCCAGAGAATCAGTGAGTTTCTACTGGGGTTACTAACAGGAGTGTGGGTGAAGGGTCACTTACAGAAACAGAAATGAATCAA